>JBBPLG010000204.1:0-34514 GCA_038089695.1 Xanthoconium separans | reverse complement strand
AAGAGAGAGGGTATTTAATCGACCTCGATATGGCGATTTTGCAACATTCTGAAGAACCTTCCAAACCTACACCAGTCATGCCTTTCGTATGGCCTCCATGCTCCGCACCTGAGTCCTCCGCTGCCCCTGAGACCGATAACAAGAAACCCATGAAAGCTCTCCGGACGGCAGGTGCACTATCGATCCATTACCGTCAGCAACTTACCTGCGTTTCAGGGAACCTTTCCTTACATGTCCTACAATGTTCTCCTGGGTGGCAGGCACACACAATTCGATGACGTGGAATCCTTCCTCTACGTGCTTTTACTATTCTTTTTTTCCTATGCAGGACCGCTTCCTGTCGCACAGTTACGCCAGGCGGACGAGGATGGGTTTGCTCAGTCCGTTGGGTCTGGCCGTCCTTCTCATATGAGAAATTGGTCCCCAACATACGCTTTTTGGGCTGATGGCCCCACCAGGGATATAGCCCTCCGAAAACAATTCGCCATCACAAATGTCGTCGGCTTAATGGAGATTACTGAAAGCTCTCCATTTTTGCATTGCCTGGAGAACAACTGGCCAAAGGAACTTCATGCCTCAATCACTTTTCTGATTGGGCGCTCTTTTGCGTTATTTTACAACAGCGTGCTACGTACGGCTGGCAAAGCATCGCGCACAGAAGTCTCGCATGCAGAGTTCATCGAGGTTTTGGATCTGTGGCTAAAAAAGTATTCTGATCTGGAAGACAAGTATTCGAACTGTCCCTTCAAGGAACACGAGGGTATGTCGTGCTATCCTGTTGGAGGGATGTAACTTTGCTTACCCTGGCTGGCCCGTTTTCTACAGACATATCTGAAACGGTGTCGTGAGGCCCTTCTCACATACTGTTCCTTCGTCCGTTATCTCTCGGAATGTTACTGTCTCGCCTGTTCCATGTACAATGTATGCTGTTTACGCATTTCTCGTATGTCCATCCGCATTATTTCACACTTCCTTGTCAAGTTGACACGTAGAAGAGAGGACCTAGCTCGTATGCATGTAAATGACTTGGGGCTCCTCGTCGCGATGCATTCAGATGTCTCCTGGTAGCGAAGCGAGTCGAATTCTGGTGGGTGATGCTCAGTCCGCATGAAAGTGAGAAGATCCTGCAACACAACAGCGTCGATTGAAAGGTCACATCATTTTGTATAGACAACAGCATTTTTGAGACAACGAAAGGGTAATACTACTGGTGACGAAGGTACTGAGCTGCGCACTGAATCAGTAGTCATCCGTTATCCAGAGAGAGCCCCGTACCGGTCACCATCGCATGATCACGCTCATACGGTTCCAGCGTAATTTGAGCGATAGGCTTGAGCTTGTTAGCTCTCAACGTTTGCACTTCTTGCGAAAATACCGCAGACGGTGCGATCGTCGAATCGATACAGCTCGCTTTTATAGAGATGACGACGTGACCGCCGTCCTTGAGGAAATACTGTGCATTGTGAATGACGATACGCGCTTGATCTGGTTGTGCAACGTCTGCAAAAATGACGTCGACGGTCGAAATCAGCATGCGATACTTGTTTGGTAGACGAGCGTCCTCGATGATAGCTGGGGTCCTGGTTCTCAGCAGGCTGTCTGAGACGAAAGAGCATGTACTTACGGATGACATTCGTCCGTTTTTTGGCCATGTTAATCAGGTCTCGACCTGACCGAGCCGAGAATTCCACCGCATACACTACACCCTCCTATAGCACGCGTTGTCAATATCGTGCAAAACAACCATCGAAATACGTACGGGACCAACGATGTCCGCGACATGGCTGACGCTCGTCCCGCTCGCAGCACCCAAATATAGCACTTTTTTTCCCGGCGCAATAAAAACATCATCCATCCCACCCAGCACCCCCGCCGCCAACTTGCTCCGAAACGGATTCCACACGCGATATTCCACCTTGGTCTCCTCCACCGCGCCCTCGATCGAGATCCGTTTTTCCCCGTACACGCTCTCCCCCGGGACGAGGTTCTTGGTCACCAGCAAGTGGTCCTTGCCTTTGGCGATGAATATGCCTGGGTGGCGATGGGGTTCGAGAATCACTTTGGATCCGCCTCTGGCGCCGCCGCGTCCACCCCTGCCAGGTCTTCCACCACGGGCGCCTCGACCGCCCCCACTACCACCACCACGGCCTGCGCCACCTCGACCGCGCGCTTGGATACCACCGCCGCGTACGCCGCCACCTATCTCAAGTCAGATCAAAAGAAACACAGAACGACTTTGAGAGGCGCACCACCGCCCCGACCACCCCCTCTAGGAGCACCCCGGCCAGCACCTCCTCCACGTCCTGCGCCACCCCGCCATCCACCTCGGGTACCTGATGCGCCTATTGCATCAATAAACACAGAGATAGGTTGCATTCGTTGAATAAGAAGCGTCGAAGAAAGAAAGCTAGACACGTACCGTATGCCATTTTATGACCCTCCCAAGGGTTTCAGGTGTCTCTTGAGTGTGCACAGAGCGAGCGCTAAAAAAACGTAGATAATCCGAGTTGCTTTCCAACTCCGCTGCGATGTTGCCTGTCACAATACAAAAAAGGTAATCTGGCCGTTGAAGTCTTACTTATCGACTACAACCTGACATCCTCTAGCCGCTCCAAACACTCATGAAGTAATGTGATTTCAACCATCAGTACTCAGTACTCAATGCCAACCACAGACATGAGCTCTAAGTAGCTAGCATATGGTGACACGAAAACAACGAGAAACCGACGCGGTGTCTGCAGACTGACCACGACCTACATCTGCATTCTCCCCTGTGATTACCATGGACGAATACTGCATGTCGGTTGTGGGCACTCTGTCAGATACACTACATTGCATCTAGCTGTCCACCAGTACTAAATTCTGATCATCAATGATGCACAGCTAGACACTAGACGCTCGCTGCAAACCACTTACAGAGGCCCTGTCTTCGTACATCGGTCCGAAAGCTGCACAGCGTGTCGGAAGATGCTGTAGGTGGTTGACGAATCCTCCTCCGAATTGTGGTGCACCCGATACCACTACTTTTCGCCTAGTGGACAACAGAGATGTCAGGCATCATCATCACACGTGTTCCCAGAAACACTAGGCGCATATAGACACGCCACGACATCCACTTACCATACTCGCGCACGCGTGACCGCTCCGCAGGATTCCCAAAAGGTTAGGCCAGTGCCGTAGTGCATGTGTAGATAGAGCATAAAACCCCCGTTCGCGCGTCCCCCCTTTATATATCCCCTGGCGCGATCAGCATTCCAGTTGGAACGCCATTGGGGTGGACGTTCTATCTTGTCAACAAGTCAATTCTGATTAGCAGAGAAGAGGTCCAAAAGAGTAAACAAATGAGTCGTGATGAGGTAGAACGACGCAGAGGGGAAGAGATGGTTTAAATCCGTGGGGGCATGAGAGTCAATATCCCAAGCATACAAACTGGAACGACTCAACACTTTCGTTCTACCACTGTATCCCTGAAGCACGGAGCCGACATGGGTTGTTTTTGCAGTGGTTTGAACAACATTTTCCGTTGAACTTGAACTCATGGGTTTCACACTCCGCATCTTCGCCCTGATCAATCTGCGACGGCAACTGGGGACTCATATCCATAGGTTACCTGCAGGTGCATATTCAGCGAGAGCCATGTACTACCCTGGATGAACCCAAGCTGAGAAGACTTTTCAGTGGAAGTGCGAAGTACTGTGACATGCTACTGCATCATCACCGACCGTTTTTCGAGGAATTTTCTCAATCAATTAGGGCAACTCAAAGTTTGAAACAAGTTTCGCCCAACTCCCCGTTCATCTCCATCAAGACTTGTAAACCACCGTCGCGAGTTGTTCGGCTGGAAGATCTAGTGCTATGTAAAGTAGCGGTTGAAGAGCGGTGATTGCCAATCCGAGTAGTAAGTACATTCCCCATTCGACGTCATTGTTCAAACGTTCGACAAGTATTTTTGGCAAGGACTCATCAATTAATACATCAGAATCATTCCATGGGGGCATACTCGCATGCTTTGCAAAGACAGAATCAGTGTACGTCAACACTATCTAATGCTCCTTTGCAACTTGACATCTCCATGGGTATACTGGGTACCAAATAAGTGTCTTGGATGGCGGCCAGACGGATTCCAAGCTCTCCACCATGTCCCCAACTGGCTACGCGTTTTGAACGACGTAATGGATCACAGACTCACGCATGGCCCGGGCTTTCATTACTCTGAGGTACCTCGTTTGAAATCTGATTTGGAATGGTGCATTACAAGATATCACCGCATACGCACCCTCGAACTTTATTTTCCCTGACCTCTGATCTTCTAATGGACCACACGCCTATTCATGGGGTGGCTTCGCCACTGCGGAAATGAGCATAAAAGCCTGTGGCTCATTCACTTTTTTTTGTTCACCCAGAAACGCACTTCCCAGTTTTACACAGCAATACCCTCGAACAATCACGCCATGAGCGGTCCTGACAGCGGAAAATATTGGATCAAACTGTCTACAGATACTAAGGTGTTAGCCAGCGTTGATGCTTTTGCTGCGCCCATCATACCAGTCGTCGCGAATGGCCCTGTCAATGTGGTCAGTCTATTGGTTTTCACCCAGCACTCCTCAGTTTCATTCACGCCTGTGCTCTTATAGTTTGACGTCCAGAGGTTCGCTGGTGGAAGGTACACCTTAGTCTTGGAACGGGACGGGCTTACTCGGCACGTCCGTCCTGACGATAAGGACGTGGTAGGAGATACTGCTCAAATTCAGTATCCCTGGAACATTTCAGGACCGGATGGCGGACCTTACAAGTCAGTCCCCATCTGCCTTTTGCTGGCGCACACACTCACTTATACTAGAATCGAAACCTCCGGCCTTGGACCGCACCAATTCTGGACAGTGAAAGGTCCCTGGCCAGGACACCCCGTAGGGAGACTAACTTTCATCATCCATCAATGCTCACCCCATGTATGTCATAGGTCACACTCGAGTTTTCTGGCGCGTCCGGTGAGCAGGAGTGGAAGTTTGCTCGTTGGCCTGGTCCGGAGTAGGGCATTCCTGATGCTCAGCACTGGCAGAAGATCTTTGCAGTATTCGTTGTACAATGTATGTTGCTTTGTTGTGGAATAAATAAATACGAGTGTTTCGAGAGCAGATCATTGTGAAGTCATTCAACTTGCAAAATGGCGTGATTCTTATAGAAGATTGACACGGGCCGCCGGTCAGACTATGATCATGACCCCTTCCCCTCTCCAGGCTTCCTCGCCTCCCTCCGAGCGCCTTGCCCACTCCTCGGTTTTCGCACCCACCCACCAGATCCTCTCGCAGGGCAATGTCCGAGCAGTACTGTACCTAGTACCTTGCCAGTTCCTAACTCGTTTGAGATCACGCTCAAAAGATCGCGAGGAACAATAGTATTTGGGGAAGCCAAAGCACAACACATTGAACAGGACCAGTAGTACTCTTGTACATGTATTAATCGCTAGCATTCGAACCCGCAACATGTAAAAATCAGATTGAACGAATACTCGTCCTTGACCTGACGCTGTGATCGTCGCCAGCCCTGCGCCGGGTCTTGCATCACCACACTCAGTGGGATCGCCTGCAGCACGATCTTTCTCGACATGCCTCCGGGGAGAAAAGCCCTCACTAAGACCATCGGCCGCTTCTCGTCTCTGACCATGCCCTCTGCCATTCGTTTCCACCGCGCACTCGAGTACGACTCGCACGCACACTTGATCCCAAAGGGGTGTGCGATCTCACCTTGGGAGCTCAAGGTAACTTCGGCGACCTCGACCTGTCCGCCATCGAAATTCATCTCGACAAGAGTGATCAAAGGGCAAGCGCCCAGCCGTTCGCGGTATTTCCTCAGCTCGGCAAGGATAACCTGATCAAAGAATTTGAGATCCTTGCTATGCACGGCTGACATCTGTCCATCTATGCGAGTGTTGGTCTGTTATCCATGCACGCCGATAGCTAACAAGAAAGGTGAACATTCACGTACGGGTGCGAACGAAGCGCTGGTGAATCCGCGTGCAGTATTGTTTGTGCTTTCCGTTTCTCCAATCGTACCGCTGACACTCCGGGCTACAATAACACGCGTGTAGACAGCCTGCGCACCGTTTGAACCTTCTAATACGAGTGGTTTTTGAGCACTGCGGGAGACCGTGATGTCAGAACGCATACAGGGTGGTGTGAGAAGGGACAAGCTCGATTTACCATGTCATTCTGGCAGGTTCGAACATGTCCGGTGGGCATATCGCATTGCAACAACCCGCGTCGCGCGTTGACCGCGACTTTCAATATGCTCCAAGCTCGGTGGAGCACCGTACTTTCTTCAAGTCTGGCATCCAACTTGTCTTCCATGGCGGAGTCAACTGCAAGCGCAAGCTGACACAAAATGGAGCGGTGGACTGAATACGCCGGGAGAATGTTCCCAAGCAACAAGCCCAGCTCGTGATTCGCCTCAGGTTGGTCTGATGATGCCAATAACGTCTGACACTTGAGAAGTGAGGCAACGAGCTCGCGGTCAAGGGCCTGTGAGAGAAAGGGGAGTGCATCCAGACTCTCGATTTGCATCCTCAGTATTCTGATCGCATTGAGCATACACTCCGAGGCGCGCGCCCGCATCTTTCCTTCCCATTCTCGGCCGACGACCAATGCAAGGATATCAGAAGCGGCTGCGATCATCCCACACTGCAGGAGCTCGCGACGAATGTCCTGATGCAAGGCGAGCATGAAGATGATCCGCAGGTCCCACGTGATACACCGTAAATCCAGTTCATTCCCATGTGTGATTTCACCCTCGAGATGCCGGAGAGAGACGAGCGCAAGTAACTTCGGACTCCCTTCAAACATATCCAATAAATCCATGCAGTCGATGGAGCCGCCATCCCGGATCGCAATGATTAGACACGCGTGGAAGATAGAGGATTCACGCTGATTTTCTGCCGTGAAGAGCCCCCGGCTACAAAACCGAGGGTCAAAAGATTCGACAAACCACATGTTGCAAATCATCTCCATGACTTCCCGATCCGCCGGGATGGATTTCGACCATCGTTGGAGGTTCTGGAAGCGCAAAAGACCAAAAAACTCTAGGATGACGCCCTTGAAAAAGTTGCGCAGCTCGATGGCAGCGAAGTCGTCTGGGACGATGATTTGTTCGTACAAAAAGCGCACCCACTTGCGAATGTCGGGCCAGTGAGTGCAGAGACCTTCGGAGAGCTGTTCTTGACAGAGACCACGCTGTTCAAATCGCTCGAGCCACAAAGGAAGAGTGGAAGCGAGTCCCAACAAGGAGGAATATGTAATCTCGAAAGTTGAGAGTGGAAAGGGATCCCCGGGAACCGGGATTGGTATCTTGTTCGCGTCGAGCTGGTCGTACATTAAGGCGACAATGCGCAGATATTGGTCTGGACTGCATATGTCTTGATCGGAGAAATCGAGGACGTCGTTGTACTTGGCGGGGATGGAGCGCCACTCCAAGGTATCTGTGCCGTCGATGAGTCTCTGTAAGGCCATATCGTGAGCGAGTTCCAGGATGCCGGATCAATTGTATTGACATGAAACTCAGCTTCAGAGAGATATTTAGCTTCATGTGAAGGGATTCTCATTCTGACGACGACGAGGGTGAAAATTGAGTAGTGGGGATTCTCAATTTCTCATGGTGTTGATCATTGTCACGCCGGAACCACAGTCACTATCCGCGTACGTGCCAACATTTTGACCATTCACTGTTCTTCACCGGCAATATGTGTGTCCTTCAACGCGTCATGTATCTCTTTGTGACGACGTCAGTCACGTCACTTCGCACAAAGGAGATGGTTGATAAAGTTGGGAATGTCGCCTGTTACTTGAGCGTTCCCCGCACTCAAGTCGTGCCAGAATGATGGTCTGTGCTCTCTTCCCAAGACAAGAGTTCAACATAACGGTACATCTCATACTTTTGGTATCGTTGAATCATCCTGAGCTTTACCCCCGCAACACGTAAAGATCAGATTGAACTGATACTTTTCCGCGACCTGACCCCGCAGTCGCCGGCCCTCCATCCCTTCCAGCACCACACTCAATGGGATCGCTTGAAGCACGAGCTTTCTCGCCATCCCTCCTGGAATAGAGGCCCTTACCAACACCATCCGTCGCTTTCCTTTCTTTACCGCCTCCACCATGTATTTCCACCTGGCTTCCGCATACAAGTAACACTTGCACTCGGTCTCAAATGGTTTTGCATTAGCGTCCAACACACCATGGACCTGTCCGCCAATAAAATTCAGTTGGGCTATAGCGAACTTCAAAGTCTGAGGGCGGAGCGACTCGTCATTTTTCCTCAGCTCCGCCAGGATAACTTGATCAAAGAACTTGAGGTCTTTACTGTGCACAGCAGACATCTGTCCGTCTACATGTACGTGGTGCATCATTCAGTCTGCCAATGGTCGACAGAAGAATCGAAAATCCACGCACTGGTGTGAATGAAACGCTGCTGAATCCGCGTGCAATACTGCTTGTGCTTTCCCTTCTTCCAGTCGTACCGCTGACATTTCGGGCTGCAATAGTAGGCATGGAGACAACCTGCACAGCGTCTGAACATTCCCATCTGAATGGTTGCTGAACACTGCAGGAAGCCCTAATGTCAGAGAGGCATATAGTAGTACTCTGAAATGAAGTTGCTTACAATGTCGTTCTGGCAAGTTCGAACATGCCCTTCAGAAACGTTGCGTCTTACCAATCTCCGTCGCTCGTCGACCATCTCTTTTAGCCTGTTCCAAACCTTGTAGAGGTGCCCGTCTTTTGAGAGTTTGGTGTCCAACTTTTGATCAATAGCCGAGTCGACGGCAAGCGTGAGTTGGTGCAAGATGGAGCGGTAGACTGAATACTCGGTGAGCGTTTCCCCAAGCAAGATGATCGTATTTTGGTCCGTCGAAGGACTCTCCGAAAGTGCCAACAACGTCTCGCACTTGAGGAGGGATGCCACGAGTCCACATTCAAGGGCCTGCGAGAGGAAAGGAAGCGCATCCATAGCGTCGATCCAGGCCTTTATTAATAAGGCTGCATTGACCATACAACGCGAGGCAGACACCCGTTTATCTCCGTTCCATTCGCGATCGACAACCAATGCCAGAACCTTACAGGCGACTGTCATCATCCCTTGGTGCATGAGTGCAAGACGAATGCTCTCCCGCAAGGAGAGCATGGTGATGACCTGCAAGTCCCACGTGATGCACCTTAAATCCAACCCTCCCTCACGCGATCTTTCACGGTCCAAATGACAAAGCAGAGCACTCGCCAAGAGCTCCGGGTCTCCTTCAAACACGCTGAGTAAAATTTCCCAATCGACGCCGCGGCAGGCTTTCTTAAACTTCGTCATGCATAAACACCAGTTGAAAAGGGCAGACTCGCGCATCTGGTCTTCCGCAGGAACCCAGCTAGAAAATCGGGGGTCTCGAGTTTCGATCCACCAGAGGCCATAGATGATCTTCATGATTTGTCGATCCGTGGGAATGTATTTCAACGACCAGGTTTCGAGGATCGAGTCGCAGGAGAGTCCAAGGAACTCTAAAATGGCGGTCTTGCAAGCGCAACGCATATCGATTTCGAGATCTTCCTGAACGAGGACCCTGTCATACAAAAAGAGGACCCACTGGCGGATGTCGGACCAATGAGCACAGAGGTCTTTCGTTAGCTGATGTTGATTGATTTTCCGTCGGTTGGACTGGTTGAGCCATATGGGGAGGGTGGTGCCGAGACCGAACAAGGCGATGAAGGCAGTTTTGAGGGGTTCAAAGGATACAGCGGTCTTATACGGGATCTTGCTTGCGTCGAGTTGGTCGTACATCATGGCCACGATGTGCAGGTATTGAGTGGGTTTGCACGTGGGATCACCAGCAAAACCGACGATGTTGTTAAATATTTCGGGCATGGTACGCCAATCGGCAGCCATGTTACTGATAATTCTCTGCATATGATGACGATGAGTGAGGTGGCCGTGGTGCAAATTCTGAAGGCTTAGAATTGACATTGAACTCATCTTCAGTGAAATAGACACGATGAGGTCTAAGCGGTGGCCTGGGGGGATTCATTCTGACGATGATGAGTTGAAACTAGGCGGGCGGTCGGGACACGCGTTCAACTTGATGTGGACCTACTTCGGAACATGCGGCACGAGGGGCGTGTGACGATTCGCACACACTAACATAAACAGGTTCAAGAACGGGGATACAAGTGCTACAAGCAGTGCTAGGAGAGCCTATATAGAACCACCGCCGTGATGCATGGGCAGTGCCGGGGTGGCACGTCAGGGGACACGATGATCAACAATGTATGGAACAACTGTGATGCATGGGCTCCCGGAAGGGGCCAGGACGACCGCTACGATGAAGCACATCAGGATGAAAAATCAAGCAGCCAGGAGGTGCTGCTGCTGCCCAGCGCGCGAGGTGGCCGAAGAGAGAGAGGTGCACTGGCATCGGCACTTCAAGTTCGCGTCGCTTGTGCACGGACTATAGCCTTCGGCTGAGCAAGGATCTATATAAGTAGGTCCTTTGTGTCTATATAAACTCCCACCTGCTCCTTCTGTGGCATTCAACCCACCATGTACAAACGAACATTCAACTTCTTGCCTAGGCCGCTCACCATGGGCAAGATCGCCTTGGCCACGCTCCGCCTCACCGTTCTTCACCTCTGCGTCTCCATCGTGGCCGTCCTCTCCATGCGTGTCATCATCACAATAATTACCTCCAACTCTGCATGCCTCTCGTCTCTACCAGACACCTCCCGCATGATCTCCGATACTAGCTATGCTAAACTGTGCATCGTAGTATTCGGGTTAGGGCTTGCAGTGTGCACCTGTACGCTCGTCACGCTCGTGTTTGCTGATATACGGGTGCGCAAAGGGAGGTACATCAGCGCTGGGTGCCTCACTTTGTTGATCTTGCTCTTCACTGTATTTGGTATGTTCTTATTCGTCTTGCCGTCTTGCATCGTCGCCCACGACGGCACCCTCAACAATACCTCTCATAGGCTTTGGGATCCCCACGGATCTCGACACGACATGCAAGGATGCGCAAGGAATCTTGTACGCTAAAATTCTCATCGCCTACCTCTTTGCCGTCTTGCCCTGCAAAGCATGGGAATATATCTATTGTCAAGCATTCGACCTGGATGACGCGTCGAGCGACCCGTCATCTGAGTTGTCTGATGTACGTCCTATTTGAAAGCCTTTGGGTACCCATGTTAACTTGATTCGGGCGATCGATGGTTAGACCCGCGACACCAACGACACCAACATACCCGACGTATGTCTCTTCAACTCACTTGTATCCCTGTTGATTGACATTGCCCAGATTCACGCGAAGGATTTGGAGGAAGCAGAGGCAGAAGGAGCAATGGCTAAGGCTGAGGAAGCTTTAATTCTCGTCTGAAGTAGAGATTTTAACTTGCAAGTCAGTCGCATGATGAATACCACCAAACATTTTTGCATATAGAACTACTTAGCCTCGCGCACCAGACGTGAACTCTAGCGAGGGCTCACATATGGCATAGGCGATCGACTCGAAATAGGCCTGGAAGAATACCACATACGCTACATGCATGTCGATCGTGGGCATTCGGCCGCATACACTACACTGGACTTGCCGAAACCGCTCTATGTGTGCCGTTGTCGGCCGTTTCCTGGCCACGGAGAAAATCGACATTGTACGTCTAGACGCTCCTCGTTGCAAGTCACTTACCGATGTACCTTGCATCATACCGCCAGGTGAGAATAAACGAGTGTTGGGTAATTTCCCTGATTAGATCGTGTCTGACATCGGGACCTGTCTGGCTTACTCGACGAAATAAATGGGTTTCCAGAAAGAGAGACAGTGATTAAGTACGGTTAAAAAAAAGCGGAGCCTATCAGCATATAATACAACACCATTATGGCTTACTACTCAACGACACAAGTGGGTTCCCAGAGAGCAGGGGTTTTCAAAATCCGTCGCCGTCTACAATCAGAGACTGGCAGAATATCCCAAGCGTCACTGGTGGACAGCGACGTCAGTGAACACGATCCAGTTGATAGTTGAAATCTCACCATGACTATCACCACGGTGATATGGTTGTCCCATTTGACAACCCCGCGCCATCTTGAAACACACTGACAGCGTAGTAGCCGCGCCTCGTATGATTGGATCATCAACAAAAGAAGTATTCATGATAGCAAGACATTCGTCGCTCACACGGCGTCTTCAGGAAAGACGGCGAAATGGACCGAACACGTCCTGCGAATTAGCCCAACAACCACATCCAGAACCAGAGAATGCTGTGAAAAAGTACGCGAGAGGTTGAGATCGAGAAGGGGGAGAACGAGGACGGCGGGCGAGCGTCGACAGAGGTGGAGGATGGATTTCAGACCGGCGTCCAGCCAGTCGTCCCTCTTTTATATCCCCCTCGGCGTATTGATTCCAAGTCCTAGACTTGAGTTGATGTTCTGTCCTAACGCACGTCGTCAATGATGAGCTGCATAATTGAGCCGATAAGTACATGACAATGATGAATTACTTCCGAGCCTGCGCTCGTTCGTTCGTGAGACATTAACAGTGCAACTCAACACACAGGGGACTCCGTGACCGTACGTCCAGTCACCTCGAGAAGTTCGTGGCGCATGCAAACGAATCGAGTTTACGATCAACCGCCAGTCAAGTGACTTCACAGTCTTCAAATTTTCTCGACTAACTACTTGTGCAACGCAACACGTGAGAGCAACGTATTCGAGGGCGTATCATGATGATAACATCGACAGGACGTCTCCCACGACTTCCAGAATGGTAGTAACATACCCTAGCAATCAAGCAATGCGCAAAAAGAAGAGGTAAGGTGTGTACAATGATCACATAAATTCAATCTTGATCGATATGATCGATGATCACCAGGTTCAACCACGGCAACGCGCGATGCAAAAGGACTATCGGCATGCATAAATGTATTAAACCCTCAAAAATGGTGTGATGGTCAACCCGTGACGTACCACTAAACCAGACATGTCCAACAATCGACCACGACCCACATTCGTGCCTCCACTCGTATCGGTGCCCTTCGACTGATTAAAAACCAGTAGAGCGACGTCTTCCGAGGGGATACCGTATGTCGAGCATGTGCCGTTGCTGATTGCTGCTACGTCACGAGCCCTGCAATGTATCCATGGCATCACCATATACCCAGCAACGGATCCATGAAATATGTACCAGATAAGTATTTGAGGATCCTTGCATTGCACGCCCCATGGTAAATTGGACTAGAATTCGAAAATCTTAACTAGGCATTCATCATCTGTGATCGGGAAGTCTGTGCTATGCAGCTCGAATTCGTTGGTTCCAAAGAGAAACACCTGAACTATTTAGAAGCAACATCAGTAAATGTGTGTTCCCACCTGTTCAATGTCGTAGTCTCACCTTTGCTGCCCGCACCATGTTGGAGTCTGTGGCTCCGTATCTGGTTAAAGCATTGTCGGAGGGTCACATAGACCAGTGAATAGCAGGAGGATTTTCCGAGGTAAAATCGACCACGAACTGATCAAACCCCTAGTTATTCACAGTATGTATAAGCAACATCAGTAAATGTGTGTTCCAACCCGTTGCTGTAGTCTCATGGTTGTTGCCCGCGCCATGTGGGGGGGTGAAAAGAGAGAAAGGGCCGGACCCTGGCACGCTGCTGACATGGTATGGAAACGCACTGTCAGTAAAGGCAGCGTTCACGGTAGCATGACATACTCGGTCATTCCCTCACGGCAGCCCATCCAGCAGTCCCCGACGATTAGCCCAGCATCCGCATCCAAGCAAGGCCTGGACGCCCAGGAGCGACGCGGTGTAGATGGTCCGCATGTAAGAAAGGAAAAGGGTGAAACAACGAAGCTACGAAGAAGAGATGCAGTGGGAGAAGGAGGATGGCAGGGGCCGTCAACGAAGGGAGCAATGGGTTTCGTCCCCACAATCCTCCTTCTTTTATACCCACTTGGCGTATTGATTTAAAGTCCGTGCGAGCCCAATGAAGATTGGAATGCTGGAGATCGATCAGTGCAGGCTACAGACAACCCCATTCAACACGCCGGTTGTAGTACCAAGCTAAGTTGAAGCCTGCGAAATTCGGAGCCGGATCCGACATCACCATCGCAACAAATGCCTGGGTTCAAACGTTTGCAAGCCTCCAGCTTGAGAATCCAGACACGCAACAAGCTCTGCTCACCAGCTGACTCCGTCTGTCTGTTTTAGAATCTGACCAGGCGAGTCCGAGTCCTTCACGATCCTCTTTTCGAACAACCTGCGCCACGCAAGTTCCGCGCAATGTCGTTGACATACAAGCTTGGTCGAAAGATCGTACAAGCCTATCCCGGTCAACGCACTGGCGAGCAATGGCACCACAATCTCGATGGGCTACTCAGACTTTTATGGTCTCGGTTATCCTGGAGCTTCAATCGACACGACGTTCAACAGGACGTCGGTTCGACTTGTCATTGGTGGAGCGACACCATGTCCAGTCGTATCTTACAACTCTTCATCTCTCGCTAATCAAACCTTGTTCGACCCTGCTACAGTGACCATATACCGCTATCGTAGGCAACAAGCTGGTCAACCTGGGTGGTACCCTCCCTTTTTGCACGTGCATGGGAACCACGAACTGCAGAAATAGATATTGCTTCGGGTTGGGGCTCCACCGCTGATGCTCGCACTGTCCTCGAGTGACACTGGAATAAGTTCATCAACCAGACGGATTCGACTACCTCGCGAGCATTGGTATCAACACCGTCTGCCTCCCGCTTGGATACTGGAACCTCGGTCCAACCTTTGTCACAGGTACGCCGTTCGAGCCATACGCGAGCGTGCATACAAACGCTTGGCCACGAGTTGTCCACATGGCTGCGCAATCCGGCATTGGTGTGTTGGTGGACGTCCATAGCGCGGTCGGGAGTCAAAACGGCCAATCGCACTCTGGTTCATCCGACGGTCAGACGAGGCTGTTCAGCAGTACTGTATACCTGAACAAGACCTAAGAATTATATGTTCTTGGTGGACGAACTTCAAAATGTCACCAACGTCGTCTGCATCAAGGTATTGAACGAACCCACAATCCATCTGAGCTGTCAGGTTTCTGTATGTATGCGTCATTGTGTCTGCTTCACTCAGCCTCTGTGCAGACACGAAAGCGATCACGGCGACCCACTCTTCTGCTCTACATCCATGACAGCTTCAACCTCCAAAAGTACAGCAGCTACTTCTCGATTCGGTCGGATTTCGTCGTCGAGGACCATCACTCTTGTTTTGTCTCTACGCCTGTGGATGAGTCCGAACCAGCATCTCAGCATACGAGCGATATCAAAGGATCGATATCTAGCGCTGACGTACAGTACCGAGTTCGCAAGTTCTGTGAGTTCCGTCTCGGATCGCTGTAAGTCTGTACCTGTCATATATTGATTTTGAGACTCACAGAGCATCTCGTTTTCCGATGCACTAGCCGCGCCACCATGTTGAATTGGAGGAACGCGTGGTGTCCATTATCACACGGTCAACGGAGACCCGGGGAGCCATATGGATGGTACTAGCAAGACTGACTCGGATGAGGAAATAAATACACGAGCATAGAACGCCAATCAGCAGGGGCTTTGCTAACAAGTCTCAGTTCATGTGATGCCAGTGAGTGAGCGTGAAGTGATAATGTGTATTCCATTCCGAGGACTGCCCGAATGCACAATGATCAAGTCGGTGTTACGCGCAAGGCCCGGCAAATAGCCTCACAATCAAATACATAGATACGGGCCTGCGTGGCGCCGTAAAACAATCCTGAAAGAAATACACTGGTAGTATGGAAAGAGAGATAACGATGAGATGCGCACAAAGCTTCGAGGTGTGCGGAGAGGGTGAATAGTAAGATTACAATGAATACCTGAATAGCGGACTATCATCCCCGTGTTCTTTATATTCCTCTTGGTGCTCATGCGTGACTCCGTGTTCATTACACCAAATCTCCTTGTACTTGTTCATCCTATTATAATCCCACATCACAAACAGAGATAACAGCAACCTAACGCAAGCCATTAGCGAATGCTGCCGGAACACATGAAAAAGAGACGAACGAGGAACTCAATAATCCCATGCTTATTCCAAGACCGACGTGGAACCGTGGCGGATCGAAAAACATAAAAGACGAAAATATTCTGTAGATGGCTTGGCTTCATCTGATTGTCATAGACACTAGAAACCAATGCCACTGACCCTCCCATATTTGCAAAACCAGTGACCATCGCAATCGCAACATTTTGTTTTACATCTCCACCGGCGTTCGAACTGGTCCATGTGAGGCAAATAGGAAGGGGTGGAAGAGTACCCATCACGGCGAGAACCACGCCGACAATGGCAATACCTGGTTTCACTTGCGTGTATAGAACAAGGAATCCCACCATACCGAGGACCGCTCCAGCCACCACGTACGGTCCACGAAGTTTATGCCTGTCGGAATAAATACCGCAAAGAATAATGGCCACAAAGCCTGCAATCCATGGAGGTACCGAAAGAAGCTGGGCACTGGAAGCGGTGAAACCAAGCTCATGAATGATAGTGGGTGTAAAAAGCGCGATGGAATATGCGGGGACAACAAACCTAGTCCATCATAATGTCAGAGAGACCTCGGAAGTACAACAACCCTCTGATCCACACACCCAATTAATATGCCAAATTGAAGGTATGTTTTATAATCTTGAAGAGCCTGAAGAACGAACTGGAAGTCAAAATGTGTTGCGAGACCCTGCGAGTCGGCCTTCATCAATTCCGCGATATAGCGTTTTTCAGCCGGCGTCAGGAATGATGCTGTATCCGGGTTCTAAAGGAGGATAACTAATGATGAAAGCCTTGAACGTGTGAACGCACGAACATCGTAGATGAAAAAAGGGGCCACCAGTGCTACGAGCACCGTAACTGCGATAATTCGAATTTTACATCATTACTGGGTAATAGTGGGAGACTTACCAATACCCTCCAGGCAGAACTGGTAATCTCAGTTGAGCTCACCAGTATTACCTAAAAGTGTTCCGGAATGACTCACAATCCACTGCCAACCATGAAGGCCACCGATCCTAATAGGCAAACACTGAGACGACGTCTTCTTTTCCCAGAATGTCGCTTACCCTTCCATTTTTTCAATTCCATAGCTGTGAGTGAATGAGTGAGTGGCATCTCGTACTGGATGAAAGCGATCTCACGCAAGAATACCACTGAAGGCACCTGCCACCGTGGCAGCGGATATGAATATCGCCATACGTTTCGCCCGCTCAGCACGAGGGTACCACAAAGAAATGTAGTACGTCACGCCAGGAGCCAACCCAGCTTCGGCTAATCCAAGAAATAGGCGGGCGCTGCACAGAGATTCAGTGATTATAGTGTATGCGTTGTAGGCTACTTACACGAAGAGTTGATGGTGTGTCTTCACGAGGCACATCAAGGTCATTACTAGACCCCAACCGACCATAATTACAGGAACTATACGAAAATTTTGAATCAGCTTTCAAAAGCTTCATTAGATACAAATTATAATACTCCATCGAGAGGGTCGAAAGAGCTTTAGGATGATATTTCTGTGAATGCGGTTCACTTCGCATGTCAAAACGCATGTTTACTTCTACTTACGATGGCACTTGTCCGATACAGTATGGAACCTAAGCAAGTGTTAATCGCATGCTGTTGACTGTCAAAGAGAATACCCACGAAGAACACCGCAGCGGCAATGTTATATCTTAGACCCACGAGCTTTAGGTCTTTCCCCATGCCAGCAATTCTGGCATTTCCTAAGAATTGGTGTTAGCGTCGCTTCAAATTTCAAAGGAGAGTACCCACCGATGTTAGCACGGTCCCTAAAGGCAATCGCTGATTAGAACCCATCGAAACAAGAACTTCACTGACTCACAAGAAAGAGAGGAGATAGAGTGCTGATACGAAAGGAAGAAGGTGCCAATCCAGTTTCCTTAATACCCTCGCATGGGTAGCATCATTAAGAACGTCGATGGCACCATTTTTTTCATCAACGCCACCTGTGTCAATACCGACCTTTAGATCCGCAGAGGGTAAATGATCCATACCAGCTGGGGGAATGGCACACAGCTTCACACAACTCATGATATGTAAGTCTATACATATGTCAGATTGCACGAGTTTCGTGTTTCAGAAACGCTGAAACGGTGACGTTCGCTTCGGAGAACTTGAAGGTCCGCGATGACTCGGATGTTCGGCTGAAAGCGCTCTGAAATATCTCCGTCGAGATCGATTTCGCACTCCATCTACTCACTACTGGCAAACAAGATGATGATTGGAATCAAGACACCCCAAGCCGAAGAGCACGGCACCGACGGTCGACAGCATCAAAGGTTCAAACCCATCGAGCAACGCAACCGTCTCCCTTGATGCATGCTCTATTCACAAAATGTTCAACGACGGTATACCGGAATCGCGGACCGTCAGTAATTCCATGTTTATTATACCACTTTTCCCTCTGCCTGTTCATTCAGTTGTAATCTCACATTATAAACAGTGAAATGCCAATCAGAGAGTTTAAAAAGAGGGTAACTCAACAAATTCCAAGACAGGCGTGGAACCGCGACGAGACACGTCAACTTGGATCACGATCGGACCCATGATTGCAGGAACTAATGGGGTATTTTTGATCGGCATCCGGGGCTGCATTGGAATGGAAAGTAGCTTACTGGACTCAATCGAGACGGTTGAAAAACACAAGGATGATATCTGTAAATATCATTTGAAATAGGTATCAGATATAATTTCCTTCGACTCACGCTGGGACGTTTTCTGCTCCGGTACGCAATAGAACCTACGCAAGTGTTAGTCACACGTCATCATATATCCATACAAAAAAAATCGCGGCGGAAATACTTATGGTCCAATAAGTTTCAAGGCAGTCGCAGTCCCCATCATGATGCTGATACCGATATATGGACACATCAAGGACTGTACTTGCCGATATTAGTGGGGTCCCCAGAAAACGATTAAAAACAGTGAGTAAACACTTGTAATGCCTCACAAGAAGGTGAAGCAATGCAACAATGCGGTGAGAGCCAGGAGATGTTCTTTTAAACCCTAGCAAGTACTTCGGGATGAAAATCCATACCATCCGTATCGACTTTGTGATCGTCAAAGGGCGATTGGCACATATCAACACGGATCCTAAGCGCTCAGCCATTGCCTCCGTATTTAACGTTGCATGAAACGGGGTACATCGCTTCTCTTTCACGTTCCCGGGACCAGTGATCAAAGGTACAAGCTGAACGGCAGTTTTCATACAAAATGTGGGAACTAAAATTGCTTCCTACCATATCGATCAGGGCTGGATTTGCTTCAAGTTCGCTGTGCCATATTTGATTTGATATGGACCATGTGGTGTGGCAAACTTTGAAACGTAGTAAGTAACACACGCACTTCGTCACGCCAGAAAACCGTGACAATTGTGCCTCGCGGAATATCCTGTATCTGGTGGCCATTTCTTGACATGGGGATCGCAACACCACGGGAGGCATCCGTAACGGGGAAGGAAGCACAGACAACAGCGGTATGAGTCGATAATGGAAAATAAACCATTCTGAACCCAAGGGGTCCCGCGGAAGGGAGATCATCATGAAGCGTCGTGAACCAAAGGACAAACCGAACATCTTAGCGATTGGGAAGACCAAGAGTTGAGGCGCAAACGTTCACGAACCAAGGGGGACCAGATTATACGCGCGTCAGTAGTCCGGCCAGACAAATCCTTGATCTACACTGAGTACAGAACGAATGATGGTATACAGTCTGAAATGTGCGGGTAACGTCTCTAAAAACCTGGTGAACACTAACCAAAGTAGTTATATGCTAGCGATGTTGGCCATCCGTCCGATGTCAACAACGAATTATCTTCGTTGACTCCCTGCATGTCATGCATCACCCCTAATCATAAATGTAAACGCGGGTACCCGTCAAGCGACAACCGACTCACCAAAAGGAAAGGCAGCCTCAATCCAGGGTGTGTTCTCCACGAACTCAACTACCGAGCTTTGAAACGCATAGATATCAGACATCGAAGCTTGACCACCACTACCGCTAAAATTCTTCAACACGAAGCATTATATTATCAGCAAATGAAGTTTAGAGCAGAGAGACAAGCCCGAAAGCCTACCTGATCTGCAAATTCGGTGACCCAAATAGGTTTGTTGTATGTATCATGGAGAGTGGTGGCGTGTTGAATAAATGCGCTTGGGTCGGTACCGTAGAAATGGAACGCGATGGCGTCGATCTGGTATGAAAATGTTGAACCACTACATCACCGGAACGGCGGGAGAAACCTCACCGTACAATCCGTGCATTCGTCGACAAAAGATCTCATCCAATCAAGTCCTGCTTGATCGTTCGTACACGCCGGTGAAATAAGATAGTATCCTTGTGTCTTGAGCGGGTCGATGTACTGTTTCCACAATGAGACCCCGTCCTGCGGAGTCATGGACGATTGAGATGGTTCGTTTGGTCTAGGATGGTCATATCAGACGTGTGACGCAACCAATTCATGGACATACTCGTTCATTCCCAAAACTTTGTTGGCGTATCCTTGAACAACCAGGCGGCTGAAATCATCTACCTGATTCCATCCCCATAGCATCGGGATGCCCTCCATGCCGTATTCGGACGCTGCAGAGGGCAGATATGGACTCCATGTATATATACTAAGAATGGCGTGAGCGAACGAAAAGGAAACAAAAGAACTCCCCTCACAAGCGGACTTTCGGGCGGGCGAAATTCGCAAGGTAAGACACATCACCGTTGGCCCACGCCAACCCCCACTTCTTGTACTCGGCGGGATGAAAATCATTGTGGTCAGCGGAAGATTGCGCACTTGCTGTCGTGTTTGAACCATGGGAGTGCTTAGAAGCGGTGCAGCGCTTCGAGAGATAATGACGCCCACCACGCTTGCCGTTAACATGTCCGTAAATGGAGATGCCTTCGTGTCCGTTGGAGAGCGGACTAAGATGCTTTGCGTCCTGCTGGGATTGCGCAGATGTTCGGCTTGGTGCTGTAACAAGGCAGAACCAAAGAACGAGGATGGGGAAGAGAAGAAATCTGGTCATCTTGGATTTTCGTTGTTGGTCGAGCGATCGTTGACAAGGATATGATCTTCAAGTTGAGGTGTCGAACAAAAGAAGAAAGGCGAAGGCGTTGGTTGACGTTCACTGGCGTCACACCCATGTTGGATGCCAATCCAGACTATGGAATTCAAAATGACTGAAGCGGTGGCATGCCTGGTAATCGACCGGCATTTCGCCATCGTCTATAACAAGCCAGGGATGAAAGTCCTGGAAGAGCGTTAGTACAGCAGAGTAATATGGGTAATTACAAAGTCGACTGTTGTAGTACGAGCCTGCTTTGCTGGACACTCTATAGGAAGTTAACGTTGAGGTCTATGATTGAATCACATGAGGCGGAGATTCAATTTCACCGCTATGCTATGAGCGACGAAACTGCCATTCCGAGGCTAGACACGGACACCGTCCTCGCGAAAACACAGGAACTCAGGCTACTTCTGGGACCAGCTCTCGAGCGGCCACAACCTGGTTTATCTCTTTTGAAAGGACGAGAATGGGTGCAGGCACTCCTCAATGGACACTCACATCAGCTACGAAGGGAACTTGGGGTCCAGAAACATGTCTTTCAACAGCTCGTTCTGGAACTCTCCGCTGTCGGACACACGCCTTCCAAAGGCATTACCCTTGAAGAGGAACTCGCCATCTTCTTGCATGCATGTACAATCGGCTTATCCTTCAAAGAGGTCGCACGACGATTTGATCGGTCACGTGCCACGGTCCAAAAGTAGTCGAGTAATGTCCTTGCTCCAGTAAGTATCAACTACTCATGGATCGGTTAGATGCTTGGCCACCATGGTACATATCTTTTCGTCACCTTCAATGTACAACAAATACGTGAAACTACCCTCTGGTTCTGATGATCAAACTCAAAGTCGCGTCGCTAAAGAGCCCATCCTTTTCAAGGACGCGATCGGTGTCATAGAGGGCATGCAAATCAGGTGTGCCCCTGGACCTTCCGCGACCAGCAGTGGAATGGGTGCATTCCGCAGTCGCAGGGAGTTTTACTCCCAGTTCTGTCTTATCTGTTGCAATTTCAATCTCGAATTTACCTACGTTGAGAGCGGATGGGAAGGAAGTACGACAGAAGCACAGGTTTATGTGACAGCTCTTGGAAACGGCTTCCGTGCACCCTCTGGCAAGTACTACCTTGCCGATGTCGCTTTTCCCGCTTGCCAGTCGATGCTGGTTCCATACAGCATACAGCATCATCTACTAGGATGGGAACGCGAGGAGTCGAGGTACTGTATATTGTCACCTTTTCAGACACCACTCTAGATTGACTGGTCTCTATCACATAAGATTCACGGACGCGCACGATTACTTCAATCTACGTCACACCCAATTGAGAAACACCGTCGAGCGGACTATTTACCTCCTCAAACGACGATTTAAAATTCTGAATGCAGTTCCTGGGTACGAAGTAGATACCCAAACTCGGACCCCCATTGCGCTTTGCTGCATCCACAACATCATCCGCCGTTATGACCCCCAAGACATCGAGGAGGATGTAGTACAGCAAACCACTTCTCATTCTTCGGTGCGTGCAACATCGACTGAAAAGTCGGGGGATGAATCGACCGAGGAGTATGGCGAAATGGTAGCAGCACGGGAAAAAATCTCAAGCTCGCTCTGGAAAACGCCACGTTCATTAATACACATCCTCTAGCCAAGATGGCGATATATATATCTAAAGGCACAGATCATTCCTAGCGACATGGCACTCTACTACAATGTTGGATATAGATCAATGGCGATTGCTAATTCCAGCTGATGCCTCGATATCTGGGAACGCGAAGGAACGAGGTTTGTTTGTCCGACGTGGACACGGTTGACGCAGTGTTTCTGTCTGCATACATACAACTTGTTGATTTCGAGTAGCCTTTGACGGACCCTCTCTAACCAAGATCGTCGAGCACGCACTGCGTACTGGCACGGTACTTTGATCAATCGACACCACGCATAGTTCAAAGCGTCCTCGAGCGCGCGATCGACCTCTTCGGACGGCCCTTCCGAATCCTCATGGTTCGCTCCGGTCGCATACGATATAGAGGTTCACTGGAAAGTTCGGATCCCTGCTGTGCTACGCTCAGGCTGTATCCATAATATTTTTCGTTCAGCGTTGGGATACAGAGGACGTTCCAGGGGACGAGAGGTCGGAGTTGAAGTATATGAATCTCGCTGTGGAAGCACCATCTCAGTCAATATCCCCGAAGCCAGGACTACTAGTATGGTATCTAAACGACGTGACAGACATGGACCAAGGCAGGCATGACACCGGGACGATCTAGCCAACACATCATTTAAAGTAACGTACGAACAAGGGATAGCCATAAACACGCAACAAAGCAGGAAAGCGAAAACGACGATTATAAGGCTCACCCTCATAAGCAAAGATGGCCACAGCCCATGATTATCCACTCACACCCGACCCGTCCACGTACGCCATAAATACACCGACGTCCCACACGCCAACGCAGCCACCAACGTGCTCACCTCAAACGTCGTCGTCCAGCATCCCGGTCCGCGACATACCCCGTCATGGCTGGACGCGGCGCCAGCGTCCGAGACGAATGCGTAGAGGTACGAGAAGGTGGGGGTACCGAGGAGCGGCGCGTAGCTCATGATCCCGTAGTTGCGGCCGAGATTGGAGAGGCCCCAGATAGAGGAGACGAGGGAAGGTCTATGCGGGGGTGAGTGGCGTGGATCAGCCAAACGAAAATGTAAGAGAAGAACACACAGAATAGTGAATACGCATCCATACGCAAAACCGGCGCCGATACTATGATCCCGTATGTAGTCAGATCCAAACGAGGGATGAGAAGAGAGGGTGGTGACGTACGTCAGCACCCATAGACTAGTCTGTTCCTTGATGCCGATGGCCGTCCAAGCGTAAGTACAAACAAGGATGGCTGTGGCAAACGTCAAGAATGCGATCCTGCTTATGCGGTGCTTCTGGAGAGTACCGCGGTGGCCGTCTATGGACCGAGAGGGCACGGGCGAAACAATGTCCGCGAGAGGTCCTACGACGAGCCGTGAGGCCGTATTCGCGATGGATAAAATGCGGACTTGGGTCGCGGTCATGAGGGCAGCAGAAGGGGCGTCACCAACAGTGTAATTGGTGGAGATTTGACTCGGAAGGGACAGAACAATGGTACCAATGTTGGAAATGATCATTTCACACTGTACAGAGCATGTATGAATATGGAAACAGGTCACTCGGGGAAGAAACCTACAGATCCAAGAACGACGAACACGACGTAGGCAAGCGCCCAAAAGTTGCGATCCGAAAGCAGTTCTAGTGCGCTTTGTTTGGGTTCTGGGGGTTCGTCGGAGGAAACGAGATCGGCTTGAGCTTGATCATTTGCAACATCGTTCCTAGATGTCTTGTTGGGGAGTAGCGTAGTGCGTTCAGTCGGTGTTTCCGGATCACTTGTGATGGTGGCGGGGTTGGATTCTTCCCCCGGGTCAGAGGGTATAATGTGCATGGTGAAACCTCCTAAGAGATGCACGCATCCGCAGAGTATAGCGAGAAATTGCAAGAAACGAGTGACATCGATCTCGCCATCGGGCAACGAAAAATATCGGGAAGCAAGTAAGGAGAGGAATGTAGGTGAGAGGCCAAAGAGGGCCATACTCGTTCCTGCTGCTGCCCCGATATAGTTTGGGAAGTTCTTCGAGGCAGCAAAGACAGACGAAAAGTAGCTAAGTACCATGCCATGCGAATGTCAATGCACGACGAGAGGGATATGGGGGGATGCGCACGAGAATACGGTACCAAATGCAGCGATAAGGAAGAACATGACGAGGTTGCGGAAAGTGGTGGTGGATGGTTGGGTAACGGTGTCTGGTGACTTGGATATCTCGTTGGCGAAAAGGCCAAAGCCGGTTGAGAAGAGACAGGCTGAAATTAATGAGCACGCCCATGCACCATAACAATCAAGTATCTTTCCAACGAAAGCTGCAAGGGGATACTGTCCCGCGATACCGCTGTGTACAAGAGTGATAAGTGCGAGGAGGGAAAGTGCAAGGGAGAATCCTACGCGAGCGCGATGGTGGTCAATTGCGGTTGTGTGAGCTTCAAGTGTGCCACCAAAGCTGGTGAAATGATCGGAAAGCAGAAAACCCCACCAGCGCATATTCTGATGAACAGTGTGTATGAGCGTCAAGATTCCGGTGATTGGCAAGTGAAACAAACGCATTCGCGCCGACTGAGAAGCACAAAAATGCAAGCCTTATTTGGCGCAGATAGGGTCGAATTAATCTACGCTGAGTCGGGGTAGACATTAGTAGCTAACGAGTGAGTGTGCTTTACCATTCGCCGTTGTGGGAGGAGGAGGAGAACCAACCAAGCCTGGAGACTGTTCGGGTGCAATGGGCATCGCCACACCCAAAGGGTCCAAGGCGGTGAAAGACCCAGTTGACTAGGCTGACGAGAAAACCAGTGCATCGATTCGCGATCGGTTGTACTAATCGTGTGCAATAAATCGATGTACAAGTCTCATATCCAGTAGTCTACTGTGATACAACCTAACCTCAAGTCTGCAAAGAGTTCCGCAGGTTCATCCGCTCCTTCCAGGTCTGTTCTGCAAGTGAGTAAACCATCGACCATCGATGGCTGTACGATTCAGCAGTATCCCACCGACGTTCTCCATCAACGGCCGATAGACCTTCCCAACCATCCAACAAGGTGAATCTTGGAAAGGGAGCGACATGGAAGAAGGTGCCAAGCACTTTAATGGATTCTTTCCCAATGGGAGACCGGCAGACGTTGATGACTGCGTTTTCCGGCATTTTGAGGCCACGCCAAGGGTGTCCCTGGGACATTTCCATGTAGTCAGGGATGTCGAACAGAAAGCTGAAATGGCGGAGTGACCGGCATCGTTCCAGTAGCTCTAAGAACCCTCCAGGGGTAACACCATTGCCTGGTTTCATATCGCCGCAGCCCACGATGAAAACTTCTAAATGGGGCCACGAAGATGCTAGTAGGAGTAGTTCTGATGCCTTCAACTCCACCGTTTGAGAAATGTCTATGGTTCGAATGTTTACAAAGATGGTCAGAGGGCGGAGATGATCGTAGCGGAGGCATCCTCGCTCGAAGTGGAAGATACAGATTGAGAAATCGGTAAGAGATCGAAAGTTGCAAGCTGCTGGGAGGGTGGCGTGAAATGAATGGATCTCCTGGGTGGTCGAAAAAGTTGTGTCAACATGGAGTCGTCCTATTACCGGGAGATGAAGATGATCGAAGAACCTCAGAATCGTAGGGAAATTATGAGAGTGCACTTTGCACTGAACAAGTGCAGGGAATGTTAATTTTAACGGCCTGGGGAAAGCGGATTGGATCTGATCGATGATCGCATCGTTAAGTTGGAAAGAAAGAAAGCGCAGGTGAGGCATGTGTGAAAGATGGATCAGGGATGGAAGATTGGAAGCGAGGTTTTCGCATAGAACAGAGCGGAGGTTTGACCATCGGCATATAAGATTTGAGATTCTGTCAGTGTTTGAGCGGAAGGTCAGAACGGTTGTTGTATCATATTCAAAACTCGTGACGTTCGGAGAGGCTTCCCCGAAAATGTCGATTTCGTTCATAAAGAGGCCTACAGTTTTCAGTTTGAGAACTGTTAATCTGGGACTGGCTAAATGTCGCAGGAAGGGGGCAGCAACTGTGGCAGGATATATGATCCTTGCTTCACGAAGCCCTGGAAAAATAAGTGGGATCGAAGGTGGGGGTTTGGAAAGCGCTTCAAGACTGTCCGATTCTAAACCGGCTGAACGAGATAAATGGCATCTCCGTACATGACGTGTAAAGCCTAAAATAATGTCCCAATCAGTCTGATTGAGAGGTCCTTGCAACGAATAGAGCTGTCGAACTTTGATTACCTTGCGTTGACGGTGAAGAAATCAGACTCACTAGATCAATGTTGTCATCGTCACCGCTCCTTGATGTTCCAGGAAGACATCGCACGAGAGGCGTCAGGTCTTCCAACTCGGACCAGAGGACTTGTATCGCTGGATCCTTGAATGCTTGGCATGTCCTCGCCAGTGACGTGAGATTCGCGCTGCCGATGCGCCGACTTCCATCATATTCACAGCAGTAACCAAAGATTTCGAGAAGAATGTCTTGAATGGTAAGCACGGTGTGCATGATGATGATGATGATGGTCGTCGCTTGTGCACCACACACACTGCCACATCAGGATGAAAAGGGAACAAAAGGACTCAATTGTCCTTCATGTCGGTTATAACGCGTCGAATGGTCCACACGACGGCCCACGCGTCTTGTCTCCGCTCCACTATTTAGCCCGGTTGCTGGTCACTGGCGGTCTCTGTGAGATCTGCTGCGCCATGGAATATCCTCCACTCTTTTACAAAATCCGTGCATTTGCTTTCGGTGCGTTCGTTCTAACCAACTCCTTCACCTGACTGACGCGCACGCATAGTTTTCATCATGTTGTTCAGTTTCTTGTGGCTTGTCTTGCTATCTGTTGAAATGTTCGCTCGGTGGACCATGTCTGATGAAATCAGTCGTACGTTCATTGCCTTCTTGTCCTATCTGGTGTCTAACCTGTGGCTTAGAATCATTGATGATAACCTTCATTCTTTCAAACACAACTACCCTCGTCGTGCTGCCTATTCTGTGCGTTTCTTTCCTGCTCACCCGATCTCAAGTCTGACCATACGTGTCCAGTATCCTCGTGAAATTCCGTGTCTGGTTGGATGCTGCGCGTCTGTTCTTTCTATTTGTCGTGCAAGCTGGTACGTAGCGAGAAAATTATGGCGTGTACGTTAACTCATCCCATCCCATTACAGGTTCAGCCATAGCTGGAACTTATTGGAATCCCAAAATTCAATGCCCTGATCAATGTTGGTCCTCGATTGTTCCTTCCTTCGCATGCATTGACCTCGAGGCTTCTCGTAGCTCCGGATGACATTGGTGTCTGCCAACTCATCAGTGCCTATACCATGATCGCTTCTTGGATCATACCCGGCCTATGTAAGCCCAATCTTGCTGAATTTTGGCTACGTAAAATTTCATCTTGCTCATAGTACTCCTTTACTCGACATATTTTGCGGCTGTGGTCTACCTTCGGCCACGCAACCCCATCATTGTAGAGTCCAAGCGTGTCGACCACGAGATGGGCCCCAGTGGTTGCTTCTCTGCATGGAGGGATATGTTGCGAGAGATAGTCGGCGTGCAAGGCTCAAGCACCACTCCGAATGTTTCATCTCGCCCGCTCGTATTGCCCACGATGGTTCAAACCAGTCAAACGGATCAGCCAAACACACCACGCCGTCAATCCACAATGCCATCTTCAAGCAGCCAACAGACGCTCGTCGTGCCTAATCGTCACCACTCTCTTCCTGCGTTCAAACACGGTAACTCTTCGCAAACCTTGCTCACATTGCATGCACTCGCTACTACCCCACCCTCGCCGCATCCTCAAACATCATCGTATTCCTACTCCTCTCCGTCCTCTGCAAAGTTTCACAGTCAATGGTTCCCTTTTGGACCCGGCGTCCCGGATGTACAATCTCCCATGGATCATCGATGGCGTTCGAAACACCTCTCGATCATGCCTCCCTCTTCATCTCCGAGAGAGACGGTAAGCGCTGAAGCGAGTCCCACGACCCGCTCCACGCGAACCAAATTGTCCAAGCCGATTCCCGCACACCTTTTGTAATTTTAATCCGCTGTAGCTCATGGAACACTAGTATTAAAAGTAGCATTAGATGCAAGTTGTACTCGTACTTAGCAATTGAAATGAACCTTTTTCACCCGGTAAATTTGACTCCGCAGTGGAGCGCTGTCGCCAGTTTGGCGTCCACGACGACGACAAATTTATGTCTAGGCTTTGATGCATTCGTATAACAACAAACACAGCCGACGACGATTCTGAATTACCTATTCTTTCCCTTTCTTGCCATCGATACCATGGAACAATGGAATTCGGTCGCGTTCAAGGCAAGTCCAAGTGGATACTTGTCTTTAGTCTCACCGTCGGCCCACAGACCCTCCTCCGGACGACCTCTCAACGCCTCGGTCAACTCCAAGAACGGAAAGACTCACAGGGTCAACTAACGCGGCGCGACATTGCTACGCACCTTTCCCAAGGCCAGGTCGCCCTCGCGCGCGCCAAAGCAGCAGCGTTGTTGCAAGAGGATGTCATGGGAGATTTGCTGGAGGAATTGGAGATGTTTGTCGGTGTCGTCGCGAGTCACCTTGGAGAACTCGAGTCTGCAGGGAGGATTGGGTTGGGATTGAGGGAGGACGAGGGTCGGACGGGTGGTCTTATGGGGTGAGTGGTCGGAGATAAGTTGTCATTCGAACGGGATGGCTGATTTTGTGCGGCTTGACATCGGGGTCGCCGTGTAGCCCGCCTTCACGGTCACTGAGCCCGACTTTCATTGAAGCTGCGGCGAGTATCATACACGCAGCACCGACCACAGAATCCAAAGGTAGGCGTTATTCTCGGCTTGTCCTCGTGATCTAATTCCCGACCTTGCAAAGACTTGAATGCGGTGAGGGAGGTGCTTGTACAGCAATTGGGACCGGGGTTTACTACTCAGTCGGCGTCCGCGGCTCGCAACAATCATGTTTCTCCACATGTAAGCTTCTCTTCCGGAATCCCATCCCGTTTTGTTGCGAGAACCTCTGACTGACATGTTGGTTGGCTCTCGAAACGCAGGTGATGCAAATTTTAAGCTCTCCTCCACCTACTGCATCGAAAATGGACGGATTTCTCGCCAGCATTGCCCAATTATACGGCGTCAAATGGGTCCCTGAACCTCGGAGAGAAGATCTGTGGGTTTCGTTCTCTAGCCGAGCTTCGCGAACCATTCTAATCGTCACGCGAATAGGGTCACCGTCATTTCCGGCATCTTGCGCGTGGATGCTGGTTCATCGTCTATCGTAGATCTGCCACGTTTGCGCGAGATTTGTGCACGCGGTACGTCATCAGAGCCGCCGTGGGATGGTAGACGGACTGATACTTGTTTGACCATAGGGCTCCCTGATGATCCACCGTGGGTACGACCCCGCATATGGAGGTAGGTAGCTGTATGATCATTGGTCCACAAGGCTCGCTCACACTAAACGGCCAGGTTATTATTTGGTACCCTTCCCGTCTTGAAAACGAACTGGGCAAAAGAAAGCCAAAAACAACGAGATAGCTACTACGTACGTCTGGTTTATACGGTTTTGCGAACCTCTGAGAGCTAGACAAACTTACTCTCGTGGTAGGACCTTGTCCGTCGCCTCCTCACCCCACTCGCATCGTTACCTCCTCCAACCAATCCCCTTTCCCAGAGTGATGTTCTCCTAGCCCGGATATCTGATTGCCTCTTCCGCATTCCCTCGGAAGTATTTCTCTTACTCGAAATTGAACCAAAAGGCACCCTATGCCCATTGGACGCCAGCGCACCTGACGACATCCGCATCTTGTGCGCATCCAACCTTGACACACGGCTGTCACTCTTGAAAGGCGATAGTGAGGCCGCGGAAACACCTGAAATTCGTCTCGAGTCAGATCTCGACGCTACAGACCCATCGCCGCCGCTGCCACCCACGACACTCGCCTCCAGACGACACCGTCCACCGACGACGCTTGTTCCTTCCAAGGCATACAACGCGCCACCCGCACACCGTGCCCATATCTCTGCTCTTTTACGTCTTCTCTACATCCATAGCACGCTCAACCCGGCCGTTCAGTCGCCTCACGTTCCTTGGTTGCTCATCCCGCTTTACAGTGCGCTCATCGGGGAAACTAATGAAGATGAGGTGGCGCATGCTGAAGCAGACACGTTCTGGATGTTTGAGGCACTCGTGGGAGAGATTGCTGAGCTGGAGGAAGAGGAAGGAGGCAAGATTTGGATGCGCAAACTAAGCGAGCGCCTCAAATGGGTGGATGGAGACCTCGCTGCCAGTCTCGTGCGTATTTATTCCGAGTTCGCTGTTCGCGCACTCGTCGTGTTTGGGGGTTAGTAACTGACCTTCGGTGATTGCCATGGTAGCATGCGACAGGGCTGGACCCCGTTCTTCCACACTACTCGTAGTAAGTGTCGAATTCTCTGTACTGGATATATGACTGATATCTTCTTCTCCTAGTCGTTGGCTAGCAACGCTATTAGCACAGACCCTTCCTCTGTCCTCCGTGTTCCCAGTTTGGGATGTGCTTTTCGCATGTCCGACGCGCACGCGCGACGTCAACCCGAAACTCGAACACCTCGTCGATATATGTACCGCGCTTCTCGTGCGTGCTCGGACGCCGCTCTTCAGGTATGTAGCGAGCCTCGAACGCAGCTCTCATCGCGTCCTTATGTCCACCTCCCGACCTGCTCCGTTAGACTCGGCAAACCAGGTCGAAACACCCCCGGTCTGTGGTCGCAGGAACATGCGGCGCTCCCGCCCACGTCGCCTCTCCGTCCCTGGGAACTGAGTGATGCGTTCACGGAAGGTACCGCACTTCTCACGTCCTACCCGATCGATGCGGCGGGCGGCATAGATCGCATTCTTCAAACCGCCTCGGATCTCGCGCAGAAGCGTACTCAGGAAAAGGAAAGGGAGAAGCGGGAGCGGGAGAGTGTTGGGTTTGGAGCGCGAATTAAACAACAGATGTGGAAGGGCTTTACGAACCAAGTTGCCGATGAGGGGGAGGAAGAGGAGGGGGAGGAAGAGGAGGGGGAGGAAGAGGAGGGGGAGGGGGAGGAGGGAGAGGACGAGGACGAGAATGACGAGACGGGGGAGCACGACGATGGAAATGAGACAGAGACGCCTGCTGCGCCAACGTTGACGTCGAGGCTTGCGAATACCGTGTGGAGGGGAATCACGAATCAGAGTTCGATGGACGATGAAGTACCTTCGCCCCCCTCGCCATCGTCTACACGACACTCGCCGACCCTGCCGGAGGAATCCGACATCGAGTCGTCAAAACCGTCTGCGCAGGCTAGTTTGTGGGACTATGCGGGAAAGCTCAAAGATTCGGACACGGTAGCTGCGTTTTCAAAAGTGAGCACCAACTGGCGTGCCAAAGCTCTCGATGCATGGCGTGTACGCAAAGGGAGCAATGCCTCTGCATCGTCCGAACCGGTGGCGGCCGCACCATCTATGCCGGGAAACGCGACAAACGAAGTCGCACCACAGGAGAGTGGCTGGCCAGGTTTGGAGGGAGGTCAACGGCGCGGATCTCTGCCAGGGCTGCTATCCGAGGGTGGGCACCTCGACCCACCCCGACCGACCTTTTTCCATTCTCCCCGGGAAAGCTTTCTTCCTCTACCCCGTCGACAACACGCCACGGCACCTCCAAGTCCAAATATCAGGCCCACATCGCCTCCGCGTCAAGGCTCTGTTGAGCCAAATGCGTCGTTGCTACACCGAGCAGGCTCCTCACTTGCTTCTATTACGACGTTGCAATTGACGCCATCGACGACGCCCAAGAGCGTGCCTAGGCCGCTTATGCTTAGTTCCCGCGATTTCATCACCACCAAGTCTTCCTCTCAGTCCATGTCTTCCCGCTCGGAGGGTGCAACGCCAGAGCTCCGTGGTGGACCTGGCCAGTGGGGAGACGTGCAATTAGCCGCCAAGAATCGCCACGCGCCATCGGTCTCCTCAACATCGTCGCTCTCGGCCTCCGAGGCCGCAAATAGGTCACCGTATACGTCTTCGGGCGCGTTTTCGCGGAGCAGGGGTGCAAGTACGCGCTCGGATTATGACTCGGATGGGTCGGTGGTAGTGACGAGTCGCAGGGTACCGTTGAACCGCAAATCGATATCACCAATGGCGTTAGCGTCGCGATCGCCCAACTTGCCTTGGAACGCGCCGTCTCCAAGACGTAGCTCAGGACATCCGTTGTCGAACGAAAGCGTGACGGCCGAGGATATACGGTCGCCGCCGTCTGAAAGTGGATGGCGGCAGTTTGAGGACCGGGATCGTTCGAGTGGATCAGTGGCCCCTGCGACGACGACGACGACAGGGACGGGAACGGGAACCATGACGGGCTTTGACTCGCCCACGACAATCGGATCGCCGCCCATCCCGCGTACGCCGCTCATGCCACCCATCCCTGGTCCGACCGTCGTGCGTATCGTCAACGGAGGGAGCACAGGCGGCGGTGGTGGACACATTCCCACATGTTCGATATCCACGCTGAGCGAGACGAGCGAGGTGAACGCTGTGCCACCTACCCAAGGCCGGCTCGTCATGCGTAAGAAGACGCCGCCTCTGGCTGACGGCGGGGAGATATTGTCGTCGTCCGAGTCCGACCCTGCGATGGGGATGGGAATAGAGATGGGGATGGAGATGGACCGGACACCGTCGGGCAAGGCGCCTGTCAAGCTGCGGTCGAAGCGGTACGTGCAGCAGCGGCCTTCTAATCTGCGGCTGCGGGTTGCGGGGAAGGGAGCTGGGGAGCAACAGCAGACGTCGAGTCCGGGACGGCCCAACTTGGTGGCGGAGTTTCCGACGGCTGGAGAGGCTGACCTGGCGACGACACCGAGGAGAGAGAGTTATACGGGCCGGATTGGGCAAGAAGAGCGGGTGGAGGAGGGGCACGGGGTGGGACTGTCGCGGTCGACGTGCGTGCGCAAGCCATCGAGAGAGGCGAGGTTGAGAAAAGTGTCATCAGCGGGCATCAGGGAAGCGAGACGGACGCGGGAGAGTGGTGCGGAGGAGGGAGACGATGAAGGGTATGATGGATTGTTGAGCGCATATGAGAGCGAGGAGGGGAGTCGGGAGTGAGGTACCACGGGGATTGTCGGAAAGATGGTACCTTGGGGGGCTTTTATTCGCTGGCGAAAAGGCTCCTTGCCTTTTTTTTTCTTGGCCATAGATTATATCCATAGTACGATTACGCTTACGATTCACGATTCCTGAATGCCAAGATATTTTGCGATGGCTAGATGGACTTGCCAAAAAAAATTCACATACATAGTACGATAGAGGATTAATATTACAAGTGTTGATCGGCATTCAGCATAGGGATATGTTACTTGACTGCATAAAAGGACTAGCACACATTCTAACGCACAACGAACGGACTATCATGCATCTGCCCAGATGCGTGTCGCAAGTTCCTTGACGAGCTCCAACTTCTTCCTCATGTCGTCCGCGTTCAACAAGTTGCCCTCCTCGTGCGACGCAAACCCGCACTGTGGAGACACCGCCATGCGCTGTAGCGCTTCCTCGACGGTCTCACCCGTTCCGCTCGCGATGATCTGAGCGGCCTCGAACACGCGTGCTTTGAGTTCTTCCTCGTCTTCCATCGTGGGGAATTTACTCGTGATGAGACCTAGCACGACCGACTTATGTTTTGGGAGGTGTTTCAAGGGTTCAAACGTGCCTGCGTGTCCGTTCGATCGTCTCAATGCTCAACCTGCGATCACCGAGAAAAAAAACGCACCAGCAC
>JBBPLG010000203.1:0-34559 GCA_038089695.1 Xanthoconium separans | reverse complement strand
GCGTCGGTTGAAGGTATCGGACCTGGTCGGTTTGTCACGCTCCACCCACGCTCACGGTGGCGGTGGGCTTGCGTTTCTCTCTGGTGGTCAGACTGCAACGGGCAACGAGGATCTGTCTGACGAGGCGATCCATATTACAACAGGGATGTTGTTTACAGGGTATAGGGGTGTCATTGGCACGATGTGGTCGATCAGCGACGCGATCGCGCCCGAGGTGGCGCGGGACGTGTACGCGCGACTGTTTGGGAAAGGGACGCGGCCGGATGATCGGGAGGCTGCATGGGCGCTGCATGAGGCTATCGGACGTCTTCGAGAGAGCGGGGATGTGGCGTTTGACGAGTGGATTCCGTTTGTCCATGTGGGTCTTTGACATGACGTTTCTCGTATGAATGTGGTGGGACATTCAAGTTCACTGTGCTGTTTTTTTTTTCGCATTGGAATTTGTGCGTTTGTTTTTCTCTGTCGTTTATGCACACGACTTTCTGCTGATGTTGCATGTGTAGACTTGGTATAGGTTTCGGCGTACTAATGAAATGCGGCAAGTATACGTTGAGAAACTGGCTTATATCTGAGCCTGGTCTATTCGCTCCGAACGATACGAGTGCCTTTGGTTCTATGTTGTATCACAAGATACCATGGTCTACCCCAAGTCCCCGACCAGTGAAGCACACCATTACGTACAAGAAGTAAATCATGTAAATGAAATATCATGTTGGTCCATGTACATACTGCACAGGTCGCGACACGCCATTCTCTGCTTCGTTGAGGAGTGTTGTTGTATCTGCAGAAGACCCCCCGAACGGGCGGCAGCACGTGTTCCAGACAGCGTGGACACCAGCGCACGGGTAATGCAGCACGAGCAGACGGTGCGTGTTGACCCCTTCCTCTGACCCATCTACCGCATTACGGTACGGCATGTCGATCAGGAAGTGCACGAACAGGAGAGCAATGGCGGTGAGCGCCTGCTCAGTCTCGGAGAGAGGACGCAGCGCTGGCAAGCCGTGCAGTTCTGGGAATTCTAGAATAAAAAGCAAGTAAGCCAACGTACGGCAAGGGGAGGGGAGACGTACGGTCAGGCGTGATATCCATCTTCGTGATGCGATTACCAATGCCATACAACAAGAACAAATATGAGATATGATAGCAGTAACGGGGCCAGAATGACTTTTTTATTCGAGCCATGTAGATTCCTGCCACGAGGGGAAGTGGGGGGGCGTTGCACATGATCCAATAGTAACGAATGTTATAGGCATGGATGAGTACTTCTTTACGGACATAAATTGGAGGGAAGGCAAGAAAGACCAAGAGGTTGATGAACATGAACTTGAACAATGCCTCGATGAAGAGGAGGATGAGATAGGTTAGGAGACTTGGCTGGTAGTCTAAGGGCGACATGGTAGTGATCGTAGTAAAAATCTAAGATAGGAGACATTGAGATTGCGTAAGCGAATACCCAAACAGGCTTGCAGACGTCCCGCAAGCATTGTATCGACTGGAACGCGCGCGTTAGCGGACCTGCTTGCGCTCCTCGGCCCATGGACCAATGCGAAAAAGGAAATGCAAACACAATGGCAGTGCCATGTGTCGTTGGATGATTTGAGACTTGACAAGCACTCTCCACTCCACACACTTCTCCATTACGTAGAGGGTGTAACACATCCTCGTCATTGATGGGCCGTGGTGTCACAAGTGAGACAGTTCCATCACTAACGACTACACATTTCGGTAGGAGCGATTCAACAATGAATCCGCTCTGCACAAATGGCAGAGGTGAGCCTATTTTATAATTTTCGCCTCAGCCAGGATTGGGTACGTGTAGTTGGGCAGACACACACATATGCGATCATTCCCAACCGAACACTGACCATACCGAGAAGCTGTGCCTCCCAAAGTTGCTTACACTACTGGTTTCACCTCAGAGGTCAATTTTTTGTGACATAGGCCTCTGCTGAAAAGATGCTGCCTGAGGTGTGAGGACGAGCGCTGCAATAGGACCGCTGGCAGGGTCGTGCGGGGAAGACTTACATTACGCCATTGGCAGGCACCTGATGGTTCCTGACCCGCTGACCTGAGAATTAAGCGCGACTCCTGCTGCACAGACCCGGACCGTGACGGACGTTTATCAAGTCCAAGGTGCGCTGGATTACGGGCATGTGTGCGACGAGGCGGACAACGTCAACGAGGGTGATTCGGCTGGTGGCCAAGGCGACACCATATCATGGCGCGGTGATACTGTACGACCTTAACTCGGAGGCTCCCAAGCCTCGACCATCTCATTTACAGAGGGCGTGTCACGTCAAGCCAGTAAAAGCGTTTACAGAACCAGACGTTGAATTCGAGGCGAGCGACGGCGCACAGATGTCGAAACATGTTTTGAAGGGAGAGACGGCAGGCTGTCAAACCAGATCCCAAAGTGGAAGACGCTAGTACTGACCAGGACGGGTCGGCCCGAGAGCGCAAACGCGAGGTGCGCGTGCCAGTCTATACAAATTATGAGCTTGGTTTTGTGCGGGTTAGGTAATCTGATTCTGGCCACTTTGTTGTTATGTCTCCTATCTTAGTATTGCAATCATTACTATCATGTCGCCCTACCAGCCGGGTCCCCTAACCTACATCATCTTCCTATTCATTGAGGCATTGTCCATGTTCATGTTCATCAACATCTTTGTCTTTCTTGCCTTTATTGCTGTTTCCATCCGCGATGAAGTAGCCATCTATGCCTATAACATTAGTTACTATTGGATGATGTGCATCTTACCCCCTTTTCTCCTCCTTGCAGGCATGTTCGCCCGAGAAAAATTATGGGCCCGCTGCTACTATCACATTATATACTTGTTCACATTGTTTGCCATTGGTAGACGCATCGTGGAGGTGGACCTCACGCCTGACCGTACGTCTCCTTGCCTCTCCTTGAAGTATGCTTATCGCTCGCTGTTATTCCAGGATTCCCAGAACTGCACGGCTTGCCAGCAGTGCGTAGTTTCTCCGGGACTGAGCAGGCACTCACCATCGTTGCTCTCCTGTTCGTGCACCTCATGATTGACTTCCCGTATCGTCATGCAACAGCTGGGGCAGAGGAAGGGATCAACACACACCCTCTGCTCATGCTGCATTACCCATGCGCTGGTGTCCACGCCGTCTGGAAAGCGTGCCGCCGCCAGTTCAGAAGGCGTTCAGGCGATACAACGGCGCTCCTGAACGAAGCAGAGAATGGTGTGGCGCTACCTGTGCAGTATGTACCTAGACCAACAAGTTACATCGTATACTCTTATATACTATATCAGTTTGTTTGACTAGTTGGGGTAGACTACGGTGTCTTGTAATCTTGGGATCAACGCTTTCCTTGGACTTGTTCACGAAGTTCTGTGAGGCCAGCTCAACCTACATTCGCCGGGGCCGACACATCAAAAAACCACCGTCACTAAAATGTCAACGCACCTGTCCAAACCCGATGACCAAATGGCTTCTCTCACCCTGCAGCTCTTTCGGGAGCCATGATTCAAGATCAAGTCTGTAGATGCGCGATGTGCCCGCGTCGGCTTGGGGATGAGGGAGGGCTAACGTACCTCGTCCTTGCGGGGTCCTGGTCGGATGGATGTGCCATCCCAACCGATTCGTGATCCGGTGTACGTCACAGTGTGCGTCGATACCTATACCAACACTTTAACACGTGCATATATGCATGGAATGCAGCGAAGAAAAAAGGACACAGACGCACATTCTACGCTACTTGCAACGAACACAGTTCCTCGGCCGTCTTGGAAATAGTCTGCACCGAAATCGTCGCATAATCTCTGAGCCATTTACTTAATGTAGCTAGGCATGTCGTCAGCCTCCCCGAAGGAGCAAGAGAAGGAGGACGCACTTCTTTCGCCTCCAAAACCCCACTTTGGCGATCGCGGGGAACCACATCTAAAATGGCTGGTACAGCAACCACCCACCGAGCGCCGCATGATGTTTGGACAGCGCGTCGTGAATCATCGTCCTTGGTCAGCAACGACAGCACCGACGCCACCAGCGTCGTAAAAGTTTGGCCTAGAAGATCGATATGTATCAGTATCACACGTCCATTGTTGACCCAAGCAAAAGGTGAAGCGAGGGATCCAACACTGACCTCGGGTTCACGCTCCCCAAATTGCACAGTTTGGCATCCAAACCATGTCCACCAACGGCGCCACGACCATTGCGCGCATCGTCTTGATCGTAGCATAAGCGTCTATCCACTTGGGCGGCGGCAGGTGCGGGACGTTGGGCACTTGTGCAAACGCTTTCGATTTGGACTTGGGTTTGCGCGCTGCTTTTCGTGTGGACTCTGGAGGCGACGCGTCCCGGTCGTCGTCGGGCCTTGGATTGACAACTCCGAAGAGTTCGAGTGAGGGGAGGTCTTTGCCAATGGCGATCGCGGCAGAGTCGTTGGCGCGGCGGCCGACGAGGTAGTAGTTGGCTTGTTGAACGGCGTCGTAGAGATCCTGGGGCGCGTTTTGGATGTCGACGTTGATGGAAAAGTCGGAGAGGGGGGAAGTTCCAGTAGAGAGAGCGGCAGGAATGGGCTAGAAGGCTCAAACGGACGGGAGGAGACACGAGGCGAGCAAAAAAGCGCGAGCCATGCATTAGCTGTTTGTCACTTGGGTTAGGTTTCGGTGTCTCTGAAACTTGCTCAGAACCCTCACGTGCGAGTCAAATCACGATTGGACCATGGTTACAACGTTATGTTTCCGTTGTGCGCAAGTACTTGAAGCCTAGTGGGACAAACTGGCTGGCCATCGTCCGACTCGGGCGTCAAATCGGAGTGGAAGAGGAACATACGTTGAACTTTTTCCGTGAAGGTCAGACTCCCAGGCCGCGCTACATCCATGCTGTGGTTGCAGTACTACGGGCATCAAAGCGCTCAGGTACGTCCAACAAAACAATCCTGTGACATCTCCTAGTCTTACTGCAATGAATTACAGATCGAACGAAGAAAAATGCTCCGAATCATGTGGATCGAATTCGTCTAGGAGCTCGACTCCGGATTGTGGTAATGGTGGAGATGAGGAACCCATCCTGAAAGAGGGTATACAAACGCCTATCGTTTCTGACACCCGTTCCGAAGAACCATGGGTACAGGATATACCCTCATTCTCTGGAGAACACAAGGAGAGGATGACGATTACGAGTAAGATATCACTTTTCTACGTATTCTACGGTGGTTTACTCATCACAAGGCAGGTATTCGGGCAACAGGCATCGCTCTTGGGCTTCGACGACTCCCCGCTGGCTTTTATATCGTGGTACATCACAGTGGCCATGGATGGCGAACAGAAAATAAACGTTTGTCGGTGCATGACGAGTTCGTCGAATGGAGTGGACTGGTCCCGGTGTGAGTCGCGTTTCTCTAGCTGTGTTCAGTCGTGTTCCAACAGTTTTTGTAGACCGTCGGATCTCTCAGCCATGGTTTGTCTGGACGTCTTTGCGACCTTCGAGTTTCAGCCCATGTTGGGTGCTGGAGAGCAGCTACAGAAGTTAATGATCACGGTGGAACAGCTATCGGACCACAGTGCAAAAAATATCCGTGAGTGATATGGAGTTTGCACAGAACCTCGTGTGCTCAAACCGAGGCAGCGTTCACTTTCATACCCAACGATAGAGACATCGTATCCCCTTGTTCATCCATAGCGGTCACTATCAAACAGTGTGTGTACAAGAGCAATGACCCCTCAGCGCTGACGGTCCTTAAACCTCATCGGGTGAGTGGGACGACGTGCGTCCAGCCAATCCAGACTAACTAGTGTATGTGGACAGTTGACGATGGAAACACGAGCCGAGCTAGAAGAGGCGACCAACCTTGGTCACAGTTCTCTCTCACGCTACCAAAGGAGCGGAAGGATACGGGATTTGGAGTGTTCTATTAGAGAGTTTCAACAGGCACTCAATATTTGTCCAATAGACCATCCTGGTCTTGCAGCCGCTCAGGCTAATCTTGCGACGGCGAAATTCATCCTCTGCATGGTTGAGAACGTGAATGGCCCGCTCGAGGTTCCCCTTAGGTTGTACAGCAATGCTCTTGCTCTCCGTCCTGTCGGCCACTCTGATCGCCCTTCCACATTGATTCAGCTGGCTGCTGTGCATTTTACGCGATTTCAGAAGGAGGGGGATGAATTCGAGTGGAAGCGAGCTGAGGCATTCCTGCGAGAGACGGTGGAACTCAGTCCTAGAGACAGTCATGAAAACCGAGTCGCGACTTTTATGCTCCAACTGCATGCTAGGCGTAAAGTGGGACATGCTCTGGCGGATGGCGAATCAACAGAGGATCCAGGTTCACGCCCAATGGACGAGAACTCGTTGGGTTTATGTGTCAGACTGTTGGCACGCTTCGAACGGTTCGGTGATCTAGACGAGCTGCAACAGGCAATCAGCATCCTACAGGGATTCATCAGGATTATCCCGGTTTCGGATTACCGTTACCATGCAATATCTGTGAATCTCGGGACGGCATTGACATATCGCTTTGACCACCTTGGGAATCTTGCCGACCTAGAGGATGCAATTTTGAGGTTCAGGGAAGCTGTTGATCTCATCCCTGACGGTCATCCTAACAGACCCACCTGTTTGACCAACCTCGGCGCGGCTCTCGCTTCCCGGTTCGAACGCTTCGGACAAATGGTTGATATAGAGGATGCCATTTCAGCATTCGGGGATGCCGTCGACCTCTCACCTCGTGGTCATCCTGATCTGCCCACCTGTGTTCACCACCTCAGTACCTGCTTCTACCTTCGTTTTGGTCGCCTTGGAGAACTGGGTGATATCGAGAATGCTATTTCTATGGCCAGCAACGCCATTGACCTCACCCCTTGTGGCCACCCTCGCCTTCCCATGTTTCTAAACACCCTTGGTAGTGCTTTCAAGTCACGTTTTGAGCACATGGGGGAGCTGAGCGATTTGGAGCACGCAATTTCGGCGCTCAAAGATGCCGTTAATCTCACCCCTTGTGGTCACCTTCGCAAGCCTATGTGGCTAAACAGCCTCAGCAACACTTTCCAAGTTCGTTTCCAGCGCCTTGGGGAGTTGGCTGACTTGGAGAATGCAATTTTAATGCTCAGGCAAGCCATTGATCTCACTTCTGATGGTCATCCTGAGAGGCCACGCCGTCTTGAAAACCTAGGGAACTGCTTTCTGCATCGTTTCAGGTGCCTCGGGCACCTGAGTGATCTCGATCTTGCAATTTCAATGCACAAGAATGCCGTCGACCTCATCCCTCACGGTCACCCTGACAAACCACGCCATCTGAGCCACCTCGGAAACTGTCTTTTCATTCATTTCCAGTGTTTCGGTGACCTCGGTGATCTTGAGGACGCAATTTGGAGGCATAAGGATGCAGTTCATCTCACTCCTGGTGACCAATATGGCAAGTCGCGTTTTCTTCAGAACCTTGGTTGCTCCCTCAAAGCTCGTTTCAAACTCCTTGGGGAGCTTTCCGATCTTGAGGATGCAATTTCTTCGTTTGGGGGTACTATTGGCCTCACCCCTCACGGACATCCTGACAAACCCGCTTCTCTTCACAACCTCGGCTCGTGCTTCTTCACACGTTTCCAGCGTCTCGGAGAGCTGTCTGACGTTGAAAACGCCATTTCAAGGACAAGGGCTGCTGTTTATCTCACTCCTGATGGACATCCTGAAATGCCGATTCGACTGAGCAGCCTTGGTAACGCCTTGGAAGCGCGTTTCGAATGTTTTGCGGAACTGAGTGATCTCGAGAATGCAATAATGATGCACAGGAACGCTGCTAACCTCACTCCTCTTGGTCACCCCCAACGGTCCACAGTTCTCGTCAATCTTGGTCGCTCTTACTTCACTCGTTTCCAACGCCTAAGAGAGCTGAGTGATATTGGGGACGCCGTTGCATTGCTCAGGGATGCCACTGTCCTCACCCCAAATGGTCATTTTGACAGACCCTCCTATCTTGTCCTCCTTGGTGACCTTTTTGTCGCTCGTTTAGGACACCTGGGGGAGCAGAGTGACCTTGTGTTTGCAATCTCGGTATATGCTCATGCAGCTTCTTCCCCCATCGGCCGAGTCATCCATCGGTTCCATGCGTCGCATAAATGGTTATGGTATGCCCGGTATATTCACCATCGTTCCCTCCTTCGAGCATGCTCTACTGCTGTTGACCTCCTCCCTCGCCTTGCGTGGGTCGGACTCTCGCTTGCGGACCGTTACTCTCAACTGAAGCTGGGTGCCAGTGTAGTTCGGGAAGCAGCAGCTACAGTACTGAATCTGGGGTTCCCAGCGACTGCCGTGGAGTGGTTGGAGCAAGGACGGTCAATCGTTTGGGGGGAGCTGCTCCAGCTTCGCAGCTCTTATGAAGACTTGTTGGTCGCCCATCCAGAGCATGCCCATTGACTCAAGGAGCTATCATCTGCGTTGGAAAATGCCAGTTCCACGCGCGAAAACACCTTGTCCATGATCTCGGAACAGGGTCGAATGGCATCGCAAGTTGCGGCAGAGCTTCCCCGACGAGAGGCCGATAAACACCGTGCCCTGGCGATCGAACGAGATAAACTGCTGCAGGAGATCCGTCGCTTTCCTGGGTTCGAACAATTCCTCCTTCGCAAGGAATTCTCTCAGCTCCGTGCTTTAGCGCGCTCCGGACCCGTCGTCATCCTGAATGCTGCCGAAATTCGATGTGATGCACTCATCGTGCTTGCTGGAGTAGATCACGTCGTGCATGTCCCGCTTCCTCATTTCACTCTTGCGCGATGCAGGGGTCTTCAGAGTATGCTCAAGAATGTCGTTCGGAATGCTCGTGGCGAGAGGGAGGGGAAATGTGAACCACCCGATGAGGTCAGCTGGGAATCCTTTCTGGCTCCGTTGTGGAAGTGTGTCGTCAAACCAGTCCTGGATGCACTGGCGTTCTCGGTGCGTCATACCACATCTCCGATTGTTCATTACTTACCATCTCTCAATCAGACACCTGGAGATCTGTCACGCATTTTCTGGTGCCCTACAGGCCCATTCGCGTTTCTTCCTCTCCATGCGGCTGGTTTGTATGACGAGCAGCATTCGCAACCTGGCCACAAAGTATACGACTTTGTTGTCTCATCATACATCCCTACCCTCAGCATTTTTGCCTCATCGCCCACTTCCAGTGTGGTACCTAATAACAGCGATCTCCGCCTGCTGGCTGTCCGTCAACCACCCTCGGATGGCCTACCCAAACTTCCGGGTGTAGACACCGAGTTGGAACTGATCCAGGACGTGATTCAGAATGCACCCTCGGCGCATACGATCCTCCTGGAGTCCTCCACAGGGACGGTCGAGCAAGTCCTTTCCTCGATGAAAGAAGCGGACTGGGTCCATTTCGCATGCCATGGAATCCAAGACACTGCGAACCCCACTCGGAGCGGACTCTGTCTCGCGGACGGGCGTCGCTTAAAAGTATCGGACATGATCGGTTTGTCACGTCCCACCCACGCTCGCGGTGGTGGACTTGCATTTCTCTCTGCGTGTCAGACGGCGACGGGCGACGAGGATCTGTCCGACGAGGCGATCCATATTGCAGCGGGCATGTTGTTCGCAGGGTATAGGGGTGTCATTGGCACGATGTGGTCGATCAGCGACGCGATCGCGCCCGAGGTGGCGAGGGATGTGTACGCGCGACTGTTTGGGAAAGGGACGCGGCCGGATTATCGGGAGGCTGCATGGGCGCTGCATGAGGCTGTCCGGCGTCTTCGAGAGAGCGGGGATGTGGCGTTTGATGAATGGATTCCGTTCATCCATGTCGGTCTTTGACGCTACCAATTGGAGTATTTTGGTGATCGTCCAAGTTGGAGACGAAACTGAGGAAAACAATAAAATTGACGGTAATGAACGAACTACGTAGTCCCCACGTGTCTATAGAAAGAAACAATAGCAAATGCGCTCGGCGTCGAGTTATAGACATCTCAGGATGGAAAGAGGGTTATCAATTCGAGACGAAACAACTCCAACCACAAAAGAACCGCAATCATAGTTTTATTAAACCATATCTCCGAAACCCTGTATGCGCATAAGTCCATCGTCTGGGGGAGAGTAGAAAACAGATATCATACCCCTGGGCCATCTATCCATCAAACAACCACGTCCACCACGTACCAATACAGGTCAAAAGCGGTCGCAACGCCATTGTCGTACAAGTTGTAGCACGTGTTGGGTCCGATGGTCACCTCGGAAGCGCAGTTGTAGTAGTCGACACATGTGTAGAGTATCCAGCTGTAATGACCAGGATCATACCAGTAAATGGACTGGTACGCCATGTCATTTGGAGGGGCCTCGCCGTCGTCATCGGGGACGGTGTCTGTGTTGACAACTTCGCATGTGCCACTGCAGTCTTGGGCACTGCAAAACACAAAGGCATCCGAGCCGGAAGGGTATGTGACGTCAGGGGTTGCGCTAGACGCCACGGCAGTTTGTTGGGCGACGACACCACCCGCCAGGAAGAGTGCAGGGAGAAAGAGAGCGAGTGTGTTGAGGCGCATGATATGACTGCACAAGGAGTTTTGAGGCAGCACGTTAGTTTCCCTTGTGATGATCTTTATAGGATCGAGCCTCTCGACGGTCCATGTGAAGAGATCTCACACCAAGTCATGTGTTTAACACTAAACCTGGGTGATGTGACAGTTGGTCTATGTGTGTTCATGCCTGATGCTGAGAGCGTGAGTGGGTAGAGAACTAACACTACAAATCTCACCTTGCCGCCCAGAATATGTCCGGGACTAGTACCCGGTGGCCACTCATGAAAGAAACCATGCATTAACCATACGATAGCGACGACGGTGTATATGCCCTTTTTCTGATGAATAGCCAGAGATCAAGAAACTCGTACGATTTTTAAATTAACCTTTTGTGTTTGGTCCGCTGGCAAGCTCAGCCAGCGCGTCTGCTGTGTTGTCGATAAGAATCCACCACAAGATGACCGTGAGTTAGCATCAGTACACACCTTTGGCACTGGGCAGTAGTCCGAATGATATTGCTGGGAATGACTAAATTCGGCTGCAGGGGATGCTAAATATATCAACAAGTTCAAGTTCATGGGTAGAGTTATGTAAGGCCAATTTGTGATGTTACCATCTCACGTTACGGAACAAAACTGTGGGCAGGGATAAGTCGAAGTCTTCGCGAGGGCTGATCGATCGATTGGCAGCCTGGCTAAAGGTATGTAAATTACTCGCATGCACAATATCGGGTTCATCCAAATCACCCACGTCACCCAATTCTAAATTTTTTATGTTGCAACAGTCTTCTTCTGCCAGTTCATTAACTACTCCTACCTTCAGTATTCAGCTTTCGCTACGTCCTCGATTGACACACGAGCGGGAGTCCGATCGACTTCGTCTTTGCTTTGTCGTCCTTTCCGCGCGAGTGTGGGCCTACACCTGCGTCGTCGATGGGGCCTTGTCTCGTTCGCCTCTCGAATGGTTCGATGTGAATTGAACTGTCTCGTTGGAATGCAGAACGGGTTCTCCTGGTTCTGCTGCCTCCTGAGTTCTTTTGGTCATTGATCAGAGTGCTGTACTTAGGAGACCGCGTAACAGAGCGTGGATCGCATCTATATCTGACCGCCTGACCCCCACACGTACGAGGTCCTCGTTGGCGGCGATGTGTGCGGCGATATATTTCTGCATCAGCTGCCTCTTTCATCTTCAGATTTTCGATCTGGTCGGAATGCTCACATCGAAGGGAATCGGTAGACGGAAGCCTCCAGATCTCTGGAGTCGTCACCCCGATGACACCTGGGATGAGAGACAGGACAGTGAACCCACGGTACGGACGGTGATGGTCTTGGCTAGCTCATCCTCCTTGAATCATCCTTGTATCGACAGTGAGCGTTCTACTTGGGCAAGTTGTGTCGGCGCAGATGGGATAACTAGGGTCGGCATGATGGACGCGAAGCCCACGCAGTAGTCAGTTGAATCCACTCCGTTGCTGACATGCCACTATGACGAGTTATAGACACCGACTGTGAGGGGACGACGCCATTGGTAATTGTTCTCGCTGCTTGCTAGTAATTCCAGAAAATCCACTGCATTTTCAATAGCTCAGAGAGAATGATCTGACGGACCTTGGTTCCAGGGCTCTTAACCCTGTAGGACTGCGGTACTAAAGACGGTATACAATCAATCACCCAATAAAACTGCTCACATACCTCAGCCCGTCCATCCAAGTCGAAGACGAACTGAGGAAACAAAGTATATAAACATTCCCACGTATCTAGTATAGAAAGAAACCATCGCAAATGCGCCCGGAGTTGAGTTCTCTTGGAAGGAGGGTTATCACTTGGAGACGAAACAACTCCAAGATCCACAAATGAGCTACAATTAGAACTTCATCTCTCCCAAAACCTGTATGTACATAAGTCCATCGTCGAGGGGTTAGATAAACTGATGTCATACCTCCGCGCCATGTATCCATTAAGCGACCGCGTCCGACACGAACCAATACAGGTCAAACGCGGTCGCGACGCCATTTTCGTACAAATTGTAGCACGTGTCAGGTCCGATGGACACCCGGGAAGCGCAGTCGTAGTGGTCGACACATGTGTATAGTATTATGGTGTAATGATTAGGATCGTACCAGTAAATGGACTGGTACGCCATGTTATTTGGAGGGACCTGGCCAACGTCATCGGCAATGGTGGATGGGTCAACGAGTTCGCAAGTGCCACTGCAGTCTTGGGCACTGCAAAACACAAAGGCATCCGAGCCGGGTGTGTACGTGACGTCAGGGGTTGCACTGGAAGCCACGGCAGTTTGTTGGGCGACAACACCGCCCGTCAGGAAGAGAGCAGGAAGAATGAGTGCAAGAGTATTGGGACGCATGATATGACTGCACGAGTTTCGGTACAGCAGGGGATCTCATGCTGTGATGGTTTTATAGGATTGTAGCCCCGAAATGGTCCATGTGAAGAGATCCCATACGAAGGAACGTTGTCGTGTGTAATTTGGCAAACGAAAAGGGGTCATGGGACTGTTTATCTCGTGTGTTTATGCCTGAGGCAGAGAGCGTGAGTCGGTAGAACAAACGCTGCAATTCTGACCTTGCTGTCCAACACATCTCAGACTACGCGGTGACCATGAATTAGAATCACCGTTCCTTGACCATAAGATATTGACGAAGTGGATCTTCTACCTCTGATGGATAGCACGAGTTCACGCGATCAAGAAAATGATACATGTAGTAAATTGACCTCTTGTGCTTGGTCCAGGCCCCACCAGTGGGTCTACTGGGTGGTGGCATGAGAATGCGCCACGGTGACCACGAGTTCAACATCAAAACACACCTGGGTGACCGTTGGGTAATCCGAGCGATATTGTTGGGAGTAAGGGCAATGAGTGATGTTACCCCTCAAAACTGTGGGCTATGGATAGCTTGAAATTTTCGCGAGACTAATCCACGTCCGAGTCGGCGGCCTGGGGACATCACAAGGTTGGACTAGTAAGAGATGTTCTTCGGCTTTCGCCGATGACACACTCGCTCAACGGCCCAGTCCAATGTAGAACCGAGTCAACGACCAGGGACCTCCAACGCAAATGACGACAACAACGGCGACACCGTGTCGTCCACAACGACCTCGCGACCTTCACGCAACGGTATAGAACCACAGTGACTCAGTTATCGATAACGCGACAACGGGACGACGAACAGGTAAGTTCTGTTCTGCGGCCTGGGCTAAACAATTATGGAAAATTGTCGCTAAATTCTGATGGAAGCCGTCCATCACCTTTTCAAGTTGCATTTTCAGGTGAAACAGGATCATTGAGGTTACATGTCATTGTTTGATATCTAACTTGGCCTGACACCTGGCCCAGACTCGGAGAAACATGTTGGTACTTCTGGCATTTCTTATTGCGATAGTAAAACTTCTATGGCACTTTCTGTGTTCCACTCTCCCGGGCCAGCTGGAAATGGATACAAGCGTGCTGCCACGGCTTATATTGGTGTCGGCATTGCTAGTGATAGCGCGTGCCTCAGCGCTTTTATGGTCGACGTCTTCCTTTACGTGGGTGCGAGTGGGGACTGAATACCAGGGTGAGTAAATATCAAATTGTGGTACATCGAATTGTCTGATTTTGTTTTATGGACACGGCTTGGTACAACTAGTTACTGGAGCTTCCAGATTTACGGACGATGTCCTATCTCTGCTGGATACTGTCCGTGTCGCGGTTAGTGCGCCTTACGAGTCTTCGCAATCTGCCTCGGTGCTGGTCAGTAATGGAAGCAATGACAACTACAGTTTCTTGGTCGTCGACTCTGTAGATGGGATTTGTGGGAACAAAATAGGTCTCATCTGATATCTTACGAATCCTCTCAACCTCGGGCCCGCTGAACATTCAATTTCCAACTTTGGCACGGTATCTTTTGCGAATGCAGCCGTGTTTGGTGCAGGAAATCAAATTTACGGGCCGCCGGAGTCGGGAGATGGAAACACACGATACTACTATAACCACCACCAGCGAGAACCTAGATTCGATAAACTTTAAATGCGGCTAGAAACCCACCAAAGGTGGTATTGAACACTCTTGTAAACGCTCAATTATTGCGGACACTCGTATTACGGATCTGTATGTCTTTGCACGTTATCTGTAACTACAAATGAAAATTCCGAGTCGACTGAGAGTTTGTGCACTTCTGCAAACAATCTCATATCGTGCGCCGAGTTTCTTCGGGTGACAATGAATATCGCTCTAATCCTATATTCAATCTCGCTGCCCTTCTATCCAAAATTATTCCCCCAGCCTACACGTCGAGTGAGATCATCCGTCATCCCGCAACCTGAATGCAGCCCGAGGTTAGTAAATTTGTCGTCAAGAAAGTAGTAAAAAAGATATCGTACCCTTCTACTAGTATGACCCGTTGGTCACCCACCAGTACAAGGTATAGTCAGTCAACACGCCATTATCGTACAAGTTGTAGCACGTGTTTGGCCCGATGGCCACGTGGGCACAGTTGTAATAGTCGACGCAGGTGTACAATATCAAGGGGTCGTTGGTGGGATCGTACCAGTAGATGGACTGGTACCCCATGTTGTTTGGGGCAGCATGACCGTCCTTCCCGGGGACAGTGGAAGTGAGGACGGACGCACACGTGCCAGAGCAGTCTCCGGCACTGCAAAATATGAAGAGATCCTGGCCATTGAACGCGACATCAGGGACAGCACTGCTGGCGACGGCAGTTTCTTGGGCAACGACGCCGCTCGTCAGGAAGAGGGCGGGGAGAAGGAGTGCAAGAGTGCTGAAAAGCATGGTGTGACCGGCCAAGAGTTTCGAGGAAAGGCCAGTACACACTGCGACCTGTAGGCATCATTTTATACGATTCTAGATCTTCGACGGTGCATGTGAAGAGAACTCACGCGAAGATAGATGTATGATCATCTGTCATTCACTGAAGATGGATCACTGGGCTGTTTGTTTATAGATATGCCCAAGCCTGTGCGCAGTGTAAAACCATGCATAGGTTTACAACTCCCTGTTCAAGTTCAACTGTGCGATAGTGATGGTTGAACTTGCGTTGTGCTCTTGACCTCAGAGAATGCGCCTCGCGATGAACTTGACCGTCCACATCTTTGATGGTCAGTGAATGGGAAAAATATTTCGTGAGACTTGTACACACGGAAGTCACATGTAGCTCTCATTCAGATTTCCGTGTGTAAGTTTGGTTGTCGATCGCTTTGTCATTCACATTTGCAAGCAGAAGATAGAACTTGGGATCGATGCAGCGGACGGGCACTGCATATGAGACTCTTGACTCACTATGCCAATCGTGGGTGTTACTTGCCGAGCATATTCGGAGAATAGGGTTGATTTGTCATGTTGCCCTTCCATGTTGCGAAAAGAGTGCGCAGGGATAACCTAATAGTTAAAAATCCCCGCGGCCTCAATAGGGTCGTACGCCTCTAAGTTAAAGGTAAATAATATTGTGAAACTCAAGTACAGTACGAACGTGATCGAACTCGTCAGAGCGTTTTTGGGCGGTGCTCACGGATCGTGCGCTGAGGTTTTTCGGGTGACGATGTTGAACACCATTCCAATCTTATATTCAACCTCGTTGCTATTGTATCCAGGACTACTCCCCGATCTTAAACGTTGAGATCAGAGAGATGGAAACAGTACTTGCTCACCTTGCTTACTGGTGTATCCCATTTCCCGCAAACCTGTATGCACTGGCAGGTAGGTATGTTCTCAGGAGACCAGTCGAAAAGATATCATACCACACCGAGTCTATGCCTGGTTGTCCACCAACCAGTATTGGTAATAGTCGGTCACCACACCGTTGTCGTACAAACTATAACATGTATTTGGCCAACGTTTACATCGGAAGTGCGATTGTAGTAGTCAACGCAGGTGTACAATAGCACGGGGTTGTTGGTGGGATCAGATAGACTGGTGCTTCTATGTTGTTTGGAGGGGCCTGAAAGGTCTTTCCTGGGACGTCATCGGAGACGACGGATACACGCGTACCCGAGCAGTCTTGAGCACTGCAAAAGATGAAGAGATCCGAGCCGTCGAACGCGAGGCCAGGGACCGCGCTGCTAACTGCGGCAGTTTCTTGGGCAACAATGCAACTCGTCAGGAAGAGGGTGGGGAGAAGGAATGCGAGACTGCTGAGATACATGATGCGACTGGCCAAGGAGTTTGGAAGCAAGGCCAGTTCACTTTGCGACCTGTAGGCGTCATTTTATGCGATTCTAGACCCTCGCATGTGAAATGAGAGCGCAAGTATTAGAACTCACGCCACACTTGGCCACCCAAAAAAAAATATCACATTCTGGGCTACGCGGTGGTTACTGGTTGGAATGACCTTAACATCGGTCTCTGCAGAGCAGCCAGATCTCCTTGAATCGCTTCTTCGTACTTGGTCGTAGCATGTCTGGTAGCATGAGAATGGCACTTTTGCTGGGAATTATTGATGATCAGTGCGGGAGGGAAGGACTCACACAGTTGCAGATTCTTGATCCACAATGTCATCACCTGCCGAGAACATTTGGAGGATTGTATTCTGTCCGCCATTTCTCTTAGACCTTCCTTGACGGACGAGTCCAAAATGGGTCAACCAGAGGAGGGTTTTGAAACTCCGTCTGTTTCATGAAACTTTTGACTTGACGCTTACAATCTTTTTCGAACATCGACGTCGTCACCAGTCGTGACGACGACGACGGCCATGGATCTCCAGTTTGATTCGGTTTTGCCAGGCGGACACAACTTTGACGATGTCACTCGGACGTTCGAAGATGCTGCTGCAGGTAATGTATCCACACAAGTCTCCGCACAATGTCTGATTTACCTTGCTTCAAGATATGTCTTCCGGGGGACTTATCTTGGCCAAGGACTTTACCCTACAAGACGCAATGGCGGCCTTTGAAGTAGGTGGCACATTTATCGGCCACGCGCATCGGCTCAGGATCGAACAAAGATTGGTGAACCCCGGTTCGACAGTGGCTTAGCGCTCATGGACCAAACGCGCCCAGTCTTTGATCCCCTCGAGCCCTTGCTTCCGGAAGAGGTCTGCTGGATAATAGATCGCTCGCTTGCCTGTGAGGTGAATGATCAGAACATGTTCATGTCCTAGGCATGGTATTCATGGCCCGTCGCGCCCCCTTAGATGGAATGGCATACTGGCTACACACTTTCCCAAACCATATACTCGTTCTTGCATGTTCATTCGCTGAGAGAAACTGACCCAGAATTGATACCAGCCGATCAAGTTGGGGTTGTTGACCATGGACGGTCGCTTGGACTCGTCACCATTGTTCTCAGAGCCTACGTGTATGGCTTGCTCAAGTCGTGCGATCTCTCGTGGAGGGAACTCAACAAGGGAAACGTGTACGATGTCCGTGTCATGACGTGCATTTATATGTTGTATTCTCATCCTGGCTTGTGATGATTCACAGACGGAGGATTGGCAGAGCGAAAAGTGCGACGTGCCCTTGGCAGAAGCTCTACCCGTGAGCTACATTCAAGCCGACCTAGAACGTGCTTGTACCTGGCTAGAACGTTCTTTCCAAGGTAATTTCCAGCTCTGGTAGTCGAACTCGACTAATATTCGCAGCATCATCGACGTGGAAGGATGCACTCCATGACCGACTGGTGCTTCGCAAGGTTTAACCTTGATATTTATCGCTTGATCATTTCTCTGACGTCGTAGTAGACACTTATCGACCTCCTATCGGCTCAGTTGACCAAGGAATACCACCGTTTTCCGTCTCTCGTCCGTACTGCCCGTGAATTGGTACAAAAAATCCGGCAAATGCCACCTCCAGAGCCTGGACCTGATTCACCAGCACCACGGGCCTTTGATCCTGAATTTGCACGCGTTCTTGTCTCGTTTATACCCCTCCATATCATCCGGTTGCCGAACCAGGATACAGTGTGGAACAAACTACTAGGGCTTTTAGACTCGCTAGATCAGCTTAGTATTTTGGCAGGCGAATCGAATCTGTCAACCTGGAAGGTTACCATGATTTGCGTTGTCTGAGTCCCACTTGGCTTATTTCGCTCCTAGATCATGGGCCATGTTCAAGTATGGTTATCAAAGCCGGATCGACGCCTGCCATATATCCGGTCTGCATGTCAGGTACTTGAGACTTTTTGAGATCCATCCCCCCCCTGAGCAACGCGTTTCCAGTCGACGCTCTTTGAGGACGGATTGGTGTTGAGCAAGTACACACAAAAACACATCGTGGATTGTTTTTTCGTGGAGAGTTGCGGGATATCTTATGATTCATTTATCGAAATGGTTAGTCGTCGTTGGAGAGGGCCACAGACATCCCCGTTGGCACATATCGAGCGTTCGATTATCGAGGTAGGTGCAAACCTTGACGCACCTTATCTTGCTCTCAAATCCGACTCTTCTAACCAGCTTGAGCTCGGATACATCAAGGCCTTGTTTTACAACCCTGCTAGACGGCGAAGATATTGCATGAAGTCGCTATTCGACTGGCATGCACTTTATGCGTTACTTTCAGATGTTAAAAATCACCTCGAGCCCTGCGTACGTAACACTCGACACTTGCCATGATGTATCTGACGGCTTTTTCAGCAAGAACCGGACCCATTGCCTAGGGTGTGCACCGCTGTCTTGGTGCACAGGCTCTCAGTCATACGTGAAGTGGTCTATTCCGGTGCACAGTTGTCGCTCTATTCTGCCGAAGAACGCGTGTTTGCCTATTGGTATGCTGCTCAAGTCCTGGAGTTGCAGTTGTCATCTATAGACGAACTCTTTCCTGGACTTGAAGGTACGCAATGCTGGTTTCGCGATCATCAGGCCTTGATGCATTGTCTCGACGATTAGGATCGCCTGCGTTTGAAGAGTATCAATTTCAATCCATTTTCCTGACAGCTTTGCAAGCGATATCGTGGGCCGCCTTTTCAGTTCGTACGCAATTTTATCTTTCGCCCTTCTGATACAATTGAGAGCGTAGGTTTCTTTGAAAAAATTGGGCACGTCGTGGCAACGCATGCGACTGAACTGTATTCGTCGGTATAAATGGGCATTTATAAACGAATACGACGATATTGAGCAGCTACCTCTCGGTCATCCCAACTTCCTCAAATTTACTGCTGCTTGTTCGGCAATCCAGCAGGTAGGATGATGTCAGGCCTTTTCGTCGGCGTTGGCGTTCAGCTGATGGTTTGAGGATGACAAGGACCGTGATTACTCTCCTGTGGCTCAAATTCGACTTGCTGAGGTGATTTTGGAAGAATTGGTCCCCTTTTCTGGGGGCTGGACGGGCCCATGGGTGGAGGAGCGCAAGCAGGTGCGTTGCTCCGAGCGACTGGTCCTCCCGATCGCTGACGCGCGCGTGCCAGTCTATACAATGCTTGCGCGACGCCTGCAAAACTCTCGAGATGCTCCCCGCGTCCATGTCAGAGGCGAGCTCGTGGGACGTGTCCAAGTTGAGCTGGGATCCCGACGTTCATCCTTGGTTTCCGTACATTTCATCCAGTGATTGACTTTTTGCTTGGTTTCCTTTTTCTTGGTTTAGGTAGTCAAGTAATCTGATTTGTGGGCGCTGTTCCCAAAGTTGTGATGTTTCCTATCTTACTGCGATCACTACTACGTCGCCCTAACTACCTAGTATGATGTATAGCTTCTCCCCCGTTCATGGCTCGAAAAAAAAAAAGTCATTCTGGTCCCGTGAGTTATCACATTATATATTTGTTCTCGTTTGCCATCGGTAGACGCATCGTGAAGGTGGACCTCACGTCTGACCGTACGTCTCTTCTCGTATGCTTACTATTCCCAGAACTGCACGGTGTGTCAGTGCTGCGCAGTCTCTTCGAGCCCAAGCAGGCACTCACGGTCGTTGCTCTACTGTTCTTGCACCTCATGATTGACAGGTCTTCTGGCGATACAATAGCGCTCCTCAACGAAGCAGAGAATGGCTTGTTGCGGCCTGCGTAGTATGTACCTCGATCAACACGATATCTCAATTCCATCACATGCTTCTTGTACACTATGGTTTGCTTTGACCGGTCGGGTAGAGCATGGAGTCTCTTGTGCCCGGACACAGAACCCGACTCGAGGGCACCCGCATTGCAGTGTCCGTTCAGAGCGAACAAGCTCCGCATCGAGGAACCCACTCCCTGTCCGTTGTCATTCCGCCATTCCAATCTCAATCTTGGGACTGAAGCTCTCCTTGACTGCCGATTGCCGCGCCTTGGACGTGTTCCTGACGTTGTGTGCACTCGGACATAAGCCAGCTTCGCTCAGCGTACACTCGCCGCATTTCGGACCGACAGGCAGACAGATCGTCTGTCACAAATCGTTCGTCAAAAAACCATCATCACCAAAAAAAAAAAAAAAAAAAACACGTCAACGTACCTGTCCAAAGCCGACGAGCAAATGGTTGATCTCACCGTGCAGCTCTTTCGGGAGCCATGATTCGAGATTGAGTCTGTGAATGTGCGATGTGCACGGGTCGGTTTGGGGACGAGGGAGGGCCAACCGTACCTGGTCTGTTCCGGATTCTTGGTCGGACGGACGTGCCATCCCAACCGATTTGTGATCCGGTGTACGTGTACGTCGACGCCAATACCAACATTTCTACACGTACATATGTGCATGCAGCATCAGCACAGAATTGTACGCATCAGCGATAGAGAAAAGAAGGAGACAGACGCACAAGTTCCACGCCACTTGCAGTGTTAAAAATGCCATCTTGGGTCCTACGCCAGGCAGCGAACACAGTTCCTCGATCGTCTTGGGAACGTCGGCGCCGAAATCGTCGTGTAACCTCTTGGCCGTTTGTTTAATGTACCTATGCTCACGTGTCAGCTTCGAGATTCGAAGCAAACTCCCAGGTAGGGGGAAAAAACGTACTGCGTCTTTCGCCTCCAAAATCCCACTTTGGCGATCGCGTCCGAAATGACTGCCTCGTCAGCGTCCAAAACGGCTTGTACAGAGACTGCCCCGCCGAGTGCTGCACGGAGTTTGGCCACCGCGGCATCCGTCACTTCGTCCTTGGTCTGCGACGACAGCATCAATGACACGAGCGTCGCAAAACGTTGGTTCTACACGACCGGCCAGTTGGTGTCAATGCGTCGCGTTTTGTACGCTCGAGAGTCTGAGCAACATATAGTAGAGGCTCACCTTGGGCTCACGCTCCCCAAGCTGCGCCTGATCACATCCCATCGTATCCACCGGCGCCACAACTCGTGCACGCATCGCCTTGATCGCGGCGTAGACGTCTGCCCAGTCGAACGGCACCGGGTGCGGGACGGCGAGCGCTTTCGACTTGGACTTGGGTCCACGCGTGGGCTTGATTTTGCGCTCTGGGGGTGACGCGTCCTGGTCATCGTCCTTTCGGCCGGCACCAGCGTCTTCTGACACGTCGGGCTCTGGTTTGACAGCACCTGCCCGCTTTCCCTTCAAAGCGTGTTTCGACGTCTGTGCACCGTCGCTCGCCCCGACCTTTTCAAGGTCTGGTTCCGTCAACGCTTTTGCTGGCTTGACGCGTGGCGCTCTCTGTGAACGAGACGGTCCGGCCTCCGAGTCGAGGTTGTACAGTGTCAGCGCGCTATGATACGGGCTCGCCTTGGCCGCCAGCCGAGTCACCCTCGTCGACGTCGTCCGGCTCGCCGCACACATGCTCAGTTTGAATCCAGCACACCTTGGTTTTTCTGACAGAAGCGTGACGCTTATATAAGCAAAAACCCCCCTAAAACTACCTACTAATACAACTCTTTAAAAAGCCACGATTCACGAGATTTGACTCTGACGCGCATGCATTGGTTCGGGGGACAAAACAGAGAAAGTGACGCCAACATACCTCGTTTCTTCAGGGGTCTTGATCGGTGGGACGTGCCATACCAACCGATTCGTGATCTGGTGGACATGCACGTCAACGTATTCCACGCCAATTGGAGCGTCAAAAGTGCCATATTGGGACCTACGCCAGACAGCGACCACGATTCTTCGGCCGTCCTGGGAACGTCTGCACCGAAATCATCTTGTACCTTCTGAGCCGTTTGTTTAATGTAGCTAGGTCGTCATCATCCTCCAAAAACCGACTTTGGCGATCGTGTTGGATATGATGGCTGCGTCTGCACCCGGCGACTGCACCACCGAGCGCCTTATGGTGTTTGCCTGCGACGACAGCCTCAATGCCATGAGCGTCGCAAAACGTTTGTTCTACAGGATTGATGTCAGCATAACGCGTCCTTTGTTGACCCTGTGGACGCAAGAGGGAGGGCCAGGAATACAACACGCTCCTTGGGTTTATGCTCCTTGAGCTGCACCGTTTGACATCCCATCGTGTCTACCGGCGCCATGACACATGCACGCATTGCTTTGATCGCGGTGTACGCGTCTGCCTACTTGGACGGCGTCGGGTGCGGGACGTCGAGCGCTTGTGTGAACGCTTGTTTGGCTTGGGTATGGGCTCTGGAGGTGACGCGTCGTGGTCGTCACCCTCGTCGACGTCTAAATGTTCCCATGCCATACACTCGCTCACAATTGGTTCTCCTGAAGCTGCCAGTTCGAATTGAGATAAGACTCCGACTGGTCCAATGAGCTGGCAGCACAAACATGTCGAAACAGACTGGTCCTCATAAATATTCCAGCTCATCGTTGCCTCTTTCCTTCCTCGCCCGCCAATACTTACCCTTGATGCTCATCGACCTATCCTATCAACACGTCCAAACTATACCCCTCACAATCGCAGAGGATCCCCATCATGTTCTCAGTCAGCCTTCCAAGTGCCCAGCTGAACAGTCGTTGCATTTACCTTCGAGTCCGATAAAAGCACTGGCTGGTCTTACATCCCGTATCTCTTTCCACCATGATATGTGGGGATGGACGGTACGCATCTCCTCTCATGCATGTCAATGACTCACCTCCGCACGCCCGCCAGTTTCGCCGCTCGCTCCTTGGGAATGGGTCCACATTCGCATCCCTCGTATGTGTACCTATAGCACGCCCTTCCAGCGCCGCTCAAGTCACCTGTAGATCCCCGAAACCAGAAATGGACGTTGGATGATCCCCCCGTCCCTTGGCGCATCTCGTCCCTGCCATATCGCTGTCGCGGCAATGACCAAGAAACTCTATATATCAAGTACCTCGCGGAGTCACATGCGGCATCAACGCATTCGTTTGTTCCTTGGCAGCAGCCATAGCCGGCGAGCGGCTCCTGGTTACTCGCCCCGAAATGGCGCACAAGACCAACGCGACCGATTCCTGGGTGGGGCGAAGGGATGGCACGTCACGGTATGCGTTCAAGTGTGTTGCTCGATCTGGGCTCATCTCGCCAGGATAGGCAGTTCCGGTCGGAGAGAAAAACTTTTTATATCGCACAGAGGTATATCTTCCTCCCATTGTCCTTGCTGTGCGTGTACAGCGACGATTCACTGACATCGGCGCGTCCGACAGCTCCAGTTATAAGTACTCTCGCCGCTTTGGATGGCGCTGGTTCGCCAACTCCCACCTCACCGTCCTTACAGGGCCCTACGGTGCGGGTGCCTCCCCACACTCCCAGCGGGCCAGCGTGCCCCTGTTCAAGGAGGCTACTTCATGTAGAGGTACAGGTACATGTTCTTCCTCATCGCCGTCGCTTTGCGTTCGAGTACAGCGACAATTCACTGACATGGGCAGGTCAGACAGCAACAGGGACGTACGTGGCCTCGGTATGGCATCCTTCCCCCATCGCCGTTGTCGCACACCGTCCTCGATCGACACCTCGCTCACGGACTACAAGGCACACTTGTGCGCGGAGACCAACAACCCGCAGTGTGTCATTGTGAACGGAATGTCGATCGAGGTGGTGTGCTACACCGACGGTGGGGCTCGGAGATGGCGGATCCATGTCAGACGATGCAGGAGCACATGCCCTTCTTGATCAGTATCAATAAACCGAACATGTATTATTCCAACGAACGCATGTATATCTCTCATGACACGTTCAAGCCAATGTTCCCAAAACTGTTTCTCAAGACAGACACACTTCCCATCCGGCGAGCCATTCAGCATAGCGAACTTGCGACGGCGGGTCTGCAACTGCCCTCGCACTGAGGGTTGTTCAATAGCTTGGTCACCTGGTGTCGGTGAGAAAGGCTCCGTAAGCTAATGTCGCTGGCGACTCAGTGGCTAGAGCGGTCATCTCAGAACTGACAGTAGAAACTTCAAGTCTGGACCAGTACCATTTGAGATACGACATACATACCTGACAGTCTAAACAGTAACTTACACCTGGCCAGGACCGTTTGAGATTCAACCCAGTTGTAAGCCCACAGGTTCCGCGATGCCCCCGATCTAGTGTTGTCTCGCGGCTGACAGCTGAAACTCCCCCTTATATTCCAGGCGATGTTCCCCATGTTCCCCTTCCTGTCCCTAGCTTGCTCTTTCACGCCGGTGTCCTCGATGCTCCTCGACTTGCACCAGCTACACGTCACACATACGTATCCCCTCACGCTCGCAGAGGATTCCCATCAATGCCAACACGCCGAGTCACTCTCGCCAGTCATCGAGTGGAACATCGTCCCATATTCCTTCTTCATCGTCCCATATCGACTTGGACTATCCTCTCTGGCCGAGTTGGGACACTGGTCATCACACAAAACCGGCTGAGCGCGGGGACATTGTTCCACATTCATCCATGGTATGTGTCTCCTGTCGTCATCGTCGTCGGGCGTGCAAACGACTCACATCCGAGCATTTTCTGGCAGCGCTGGTTTCCATATTTCTTCGCTGGTCCCCAACCACCTGCCGCGGGCTTTACCTCTCGGTCTTGGTTGGGCGTAGGATCCACCGGTATTTGCGCGCCCGCACCTGTTGTAGGCCCTTCACCATCGAGCTGTGGTTTGAGCCAGCCACTCGGACTCCGTCATGACTCATGCCTTGCTTTCCCCCACAACCATTTCCCGGCAGTTCCACATCGTCGCTGTCGCAGCAACAACCAAAACGAAACGGTTCCCAGACATCCCCAAGGTTCTGGCTCTGAGAGCACTGAAGGTCGCGTATGGCGCCACGTCACGCACCCTCAGAATCGCAGGATACTACCTCATGGAGCATGGTCCGCCAGCCATCGACCGAGCATGACCGTCCAACTTTGTACCATTTTTCCTTGTTCCAAACAGGCGGAGGGTATCGCCGTTGTAGCCCACCCTCCTCGATCGACATCGCGTTCACGGACACTGTTGAAACCCGCTTGGTTGAGGAAAACCATACCTTGGAGCCGTGTTTGTGAACGGAGTATCGATCGAGGTGGTGTGCTGCACCGACGGTGGGGGGGGACGATGTTGGACGCTAGACCGAGACTGCTTGGCAAGAACTCATCCTTGCAAGTCGAGTGGTTTGTCGACGAGACGGTGCGCGTCCGGTTAGGTATACAACAGCGTGTCAACAACCATACTAGTTGTCGCGTTTGTCTATCCTTTTTGTCAATGCACGCGTGGTATCGAACGGGTCCCTCATGACGAGTCCAGCTAACATCAAATGGATTGAGCTGACCAAGGTCTCATCTATAACCTAGTCATTCCCCGGGTTTACGATAGCATTGCACGCATACAGCCCGACGCAGAGCGAACAACGAACTTGTACACTGAGGTCGATGAAAAATGTGCCGTATTTTACCCCTCGATCCAGTCACTCGCGGACTCGGAGTGATGTCATCGTCCATGAGATAGTACCGTAACTAGCACTCGGTCCAAACACATCGAAATAGACTTGAGCCCTTCCTTATATTCCAGCTCTCGCTGGCGATTCCCTATCGTTGCCTCTTTCCTCCCTTGCCCGCCGATACCCTCGATGCATGTCGACTTACCCCTACCTACACATCATAACTATCCCCCTCACAATCGCAGAGGATCCCCATCATGCTCTCGGTCTGCATGTACCCCAACCCAACCTCGTAGTGGACCAACATGGTATTATTGTTAGTTCACGAACATAAGTAGGCCGCCGGCTCACGACAACGACGATCCCCACTGGCAAGCCCAGTTGATTGCTGAATGCATACCCGCTTTTTCCCACAACAACCGCATTCAAGCTATCTTCAAGCTCCAGCTAGATCGGACCGCCGGTTGGTTTCAAACACCCATCTGATTCCAGTGGGGGATGGATGGTACGCGTCTCCTCTCATCATTGTCGTGTATGTCAACGATTCACCTCTGCGCGCCTAGAGTATCGATACCCGTACCTCTCCTACTTCACGTTCTCCTCAGGTCACAGGCATGTGTAGAGCGACAACCCTCATCACATTCACATACGGCCATTCTCCTATCACCCGTGGCGCACATTATTCCGCAACAGCAGTTACGGCAATAGCCAAGAAACCCGGGAGTTGATGACGCATCGGAGCTGGCGGATATTGAGAGCCAGGTGATGGAGCAAGAGGGAGTGATTAAAGCCCTTGACTGGTTCCATGAACAGACCGGTGACGATGGCCAGCGCATCTTTGGCCATGTGGTCTATCCCCCCCCCCTTCATCACCTTCAGTACTGGCGCCGAAAAGTGCAACGAAGATTGGGCTTGACCACTTGGGTTTGCTCTTTGGGTTCCAGCGCATGCGACAGCCATCTACTGATGGGCCAGTGGCTCCTTGTTACTCCCCCTGAGTCAGTGCACATGTTACCGTATGTATTCTTTTTCAAGCGCATTGCTCGACCTTGGCTCATCTCACCAGACTGAGTGTAGGTTGCGGTCAGACGGAGATACATACCACTTCACTTCATTATGCAGAGGTACGTATTCATCCCGTTGTCCTCGCTGTGCGCGTACAGCTGATATGGGTGTCCGGCCAGTTACCAAGACCTACTTGATCAGTCGTTCTCGCGGTCGCATACTTTCCACGTTGCCATTGTCGCACACCATCCTCGATCGACATCTCGCTCACGCACTGCAGGGCGCGCGCAGACAAAAACCTCACAGCGTTGTATATGTGAACGGAATGTCGATCGAGGTGGTGTGCTGCACCGGCGGTGGGGTCTGGGGATGGTGGATCCTTGTCGGACAGCAGTGCACGAGCACGCGCGGGTGTTGGGTATATTTACAGCGGCCGTGTTATTATTCCAACGAACCCATGTGTAGGTATCCTCGGACGTCTTTCGACTCATTAACCATTCAAGATCATGTCCAAAAATTGTGTGTTTTTTTTCTCGATGGATGCACTTTTCCCATAACAAGTCCAGTTCCGATTCGGATTTGATCTTGTCGACTAATGTGACGTCATGATCTACACGATACACACATACTACAGCGACGCAGAGCCAACAGAACTTGTACACTGATGTCTAAAAAGGCGCCGTATCATGCCATCAAAGTTATGGCCTGAGGACTCAACCACTCAATGCTTCGATGGCATTTACAACCTCCCAGTCAAGTTGCTATGGCGGTTGAGGTAAACAAGTATGACGAGTTTGAGGTACGACTGTAAGTAACGCTCCAAGCCGCATTGGCACTCTGGTCCGGTACAAATATTTCGAAACAGACTAAAGCTAATTATGTGTTTCCCTTATATTCCAGCTCTCGCCGGCGATTCCCCATTGTTCCCTCTTTCCCTCCCTCGCCCGCCAACGCCCTCGATGCTCATCGACTTACCCCCACCTATACATCATAACTATCAATCGCAGAGGATCCCCATCAAGCTCTCGGTCAACCATGGCACAATTCTGCGCGAACGATGCAATGTTGGTATGTCGTCCCACGTCTCACGCCGCCGCTCGATTTATATTCGAGATTCAGGTCGTTCAGAGCGCTGGCTGATTCACACATCCGACACTACCCCTATCCCCAGAGATGACGGTACGCGTCTCCTCTCTTCGTCGTTGTGTTGTCGTCCATGTCAACCACTCAACTCCGCGCGCCCACCAGTTCCACCACTCGCCCTTTGGGAAAGCATCTCGTGCCCCATTCCAGCGCTGTTGCGGTTAGCCGGCGATAAGCACGTTCACACCCCAACTACCTGTGGCGCATCTCGTCCCCCCCACATCACTGTCGCGGCAATGGCCAGTATGCTTTCCACCGAAGCATCCACAAAGCCACTTGGGGTGTTGAGGTGGTAGTTTTTGCTTGCTCCGCCAGTGACAGGACCCCCACGCATTGCACAACAGAAGCTACCCACTGTTGGGCCAGCAGCTCCTGGTACTCGCCCCGAACGGCGTACGCGTCCAACGCGGCCGATTCCTAGGGTCAATGCGATGACCTGTACGGTACGCGTTCTTTTTCAAGCGTGTCGCTCGAACCGAGGCTCATGGACATCTCGCCAGGCTAGGCTGTGGTTGGAGGGAAGAACGCACTACGTCGCCATGCAGAGGTACATATTCCTCCCATGTGCACGTACAGAGACGACTCACTGACATGGGCACATCCGACAGCTATGGGGGCGTACTTTTCGGTCGTCCTCGCGGTTCTTCGGGAGTTCGGGGCCCTCCTTATCGTCGTTGTCGCACACCGTCCTCGATCGACATCTCGCTCACCGACTACAAGGTGCGCTTGCGCGCGGAGACCAACAGCTCCCAGCGCGTTTTTGTGAACGGAGTGTCGATCAAGGTGGTGTGCGGCACCGACGGTGGGGCTAGGAGATGGTGAATCAATGTCTGAGTCGGACGGTGCACGAGCACGCGCGCGTCATGTTGGGTATATAAAAAAGCATGTTTTACCGTGACCATGTATTATTCCAAAGAATGCATGTATAGGTGTTCCTGAACGCCGCATCTTTCCACGGGTTCGCGATAACGTCGACCGAGTGCACACGTACAGCCCGATGCAGAGCGGACAAGAACTCAAGGAGTGGGTTATCTTGTGCTGATCGTCCGTGAATGACTCAATTGCGGTCGAGTACTTAGTACAAACACGTCGAAACAAACTTGAGCCCTTATATTCCAGCTCTTCGCCGGCGATCCCCCATCGTTGCTTCTTTCTTCCCTTCCCCGCCGACACAATCGATGCTCGTTGACCTACCCCCACCTACACATTGTAAATATTCCCCTCACAACCGCAGAGGATCCCCATCAAGCTCTCGGTCAACGATGGCACGATCGTTACACGCCCGCGCTCCTGTTGGTCCCCCAGGCCGCCGCTCAACCCAGTGTCTTCGAGTTCCAGCTCGATCGATGAACGGTACTCTCCTCTTGTCGTCATTGCGCGTGTCAGCGACTCACCTCTGCTCGCCCACCAGTTCTGTCGTGCTACACTCCTCCATACCCATAGTGCTCGTACTCGTACTTGTAGCACGCCCTTCCCACTGCCATATCATTGCAGAACGTACTAGCCATTCCCTCCCATCGCTGTCGCAGCAACGACACAGGATCTATATATCGAATATCTAACGGAACCACCTGCGATATCGACGTCATCGTTTGGGTTTGCTCCTTGGGTTCAAGTGCGGACGAGCGGCTCCTGGTGGCGCCAAATGGTGTACACGTCCAACGCGGCCGATTCCTAGGGTCACTGTATGCGTTCTTTTTCAACCGTGTCGTTCGACCTAAGGCTCATCTCGCCAGGCTAGCCACTTCCGGTCAGAGGGAAAAATTCCCCATATCGCGCAGGGGTAATTGTCCTCGCTGTAAATCAGATCCCACGCCATACCTTTATCCTTGCAGCGATTACAAGTACTCTCACCTCGCCAACACCCATGTCACCGTCTTTACAGGGCCCTACGGCGCGGCCACCGCCAGCCGCGGGCCAGCGTGCCCCCTTTTCCACGCATCCTTCCCAAACCTCCCCTATGTCCCTACAGGTCACTACGGGCGCCGGCGCTACTCCTTTCACCCGGAACGCCATCATGAGAATCGACCCCTTTGCTTAGGTCCGGAGCAGCCCCTTATCACCTACGTTCCTGATACGCCTCTACTTCGAAATGTTCCTGTTGTTCGACTCATCTTTTCCGTGGTTGAAAGAATGTCCAGAACGTCGTTAGTTTGTTCTGCTGGAGAAATAGTGTCACCTATTCTCGCTGTTGTCATCCTATGTGGGATGTTTATGGCTGCTGAAAACTCATCCTTGCAGTGCCTGTTTCGTGGCATCTACCATGCCATCCTTCTTTCAGGTCCCCACTATTGTTGGAATAACTATGTGACGATATTCACCGGTAAGTCCTCACTTCGTAATGCGGGATGTGTACAGTTGACGATTCGCTGACGTGGGCGTGTCCGACAGCTCCAGGGGCGTACTTTGTCGTTCTCGCGGTTCCTCAACATGGCATGCTTTCTACGCCGCCGTTGTCGCACACCGTCCTCGATCGACGTCTTGCTCACGCACAACAAAGCGTGCTTGTACACGGGGAATAAAACCTCGCAGTGCATAATTTGTGAACGGGATGTCGATCAAGGCGGTGTGCGGCACCGACGGTGGAGCTTCGAGGTGGTGGATCCATATCTGTGCACGAGCACGCGCAGGTCATGTTGGGTATATATAAAAAAGCATGTTTACACCAGCCATGTATTACTCCAAAGAATGCATGTATAGATCTCCTTGCTCTCACGACATGTTCAACCCCATGTCCCAAAACTGTTTTTCGAGACGGACGCACTTTTCCCATACAGCGAGCCATTCTGCATAGCGCATTTGTGACGGCGGGTCCGCAGCTGCCCTCGCCTCGATCGTTTCTGAGCATCCCAGAACCACGTCAGATAAACAAATACGTACGAGATCGAGTGAAAAGAACACACCAAGACCGACAAACACGGCACGCTGATACGCCTCCCCTGCATAGTCCTCCATCCACCTACGATACGGATTCCCGTCCCACCTCACCCACGCATCCGGTCTCGCTGCTTCTTTCTCGAGCCACAGTCCGACCTCGCCGTACCCGAGAAGACACGCGGCGAGGGCGATCAGCAGTTTAGTCGTGTCGCCTGCGGGGCGGTACAAATATTTCCAACGTTACGTGAGTGCATACATTGTCATACGGCGCGACGGACGGACGGACCTTGTAGACCGATATCGATGAGGAACGCCCCGTACGCCATCGTCGCGGGCGACTCGGGCGTCGACGCGAGCTCGCCCGACGTGAGCCCAAACTGGGCACAATACGCGACGTGCGTCGTCGTCTGGGACATGATGTCGAGCACGACCTGGGTTGCGGACGCGATCGGGACAAAGTCGGGGGACTTGGCGGCGAGGAGTCTAGACGAGACGTGGATTGTTACCAGTAAAAAAAAAAAACGATCGAGGAGCAAAAAAAAAAAAAGGACGCACGCGTGCGCTCTGGCGTAGTACTTGAGGTAGTGATAGTCTTGTCTGAGCAACGCGGTGGGTTCAGTCACGCATCGCAGGGGAAAAAAAAACGTGCAGCCTTTTGCATACTTTAAGAAATGGATGAACGAGGCCTCGTCGAGGGTGCCTTTGCCGAGTTGGATCACAAAGTCGTGTTGGACGTACGATTTCCACAGGTCCGCCGTGCTTTGAATGAACTTGTACGTCAAGGGATACGGATGCCCGAGCGTCCGGCTACACATGGAATACGTTGCAGTGACCATGAAACCCACGAACAAAGGACATGCTTACGGTTGAACGACGCGTTTGGACACAGAGTGGAGGTGGTTCAAAGGCCCATGTCCTTTTCCGATCGGGGGTGCGGTTTCGATGCCGAGATACGTGTACGAGGTCGCTTGTGCGACAGCCTCCTCCACTTCGAAAAAAAAAAAGGCACGGTCACGTACGATGCAAATCCTCGGCGACGGTAAGCAATTACCTGGCAAGCCATTCGCGAGTGCACACGCGAGCGCAGCGCTCAGCGTACACCCCGTACCGTGCGTGCTCTTGGACGCCAACCGCGGTCGAGGATACAGCGTGACCGTCTCGACCCCACGTTGACACAGCACGTCCACGACGAGGTCTCTGACCTCGTCCTCCTTCTTGCCATGCCTGGACAGAATATTCATGTTCTCGCCGGGCAGAAAGGCAGGTCTCACGACCACCTTGCGCGTCGGCGTCGTCACCGCGGACGCGATCTCGTCTGGGGTCACGCGCACGTGCCCGCCTTTGAGTAGCACTGCGTCCGGGCCGAGACCGAGCAGGTGCTGCGCGGCGACGATCATGTCGTCGAGCGACGCGATGCACGCAGGAACGGCGCGGTGTTGGAGCAACAGCGCTGCCTCTGCTTGGTTGGGCGTGACGATGTGCGCGAGGGGGAAGAGGGCGTCGATGAGCGCATCGAGGGCATCGGGGTGGAGGAGGATGTGTCCGGACGTCGATACACACACGGGATCGCACACGATCGGTATGCGATGGCGTGTGTCACGCGCGTCAGTATCGGGACCAAGGTGGGCTTTGAGCGTGGATGCGACCGCCTGGGTCGTTTCGGCGCTGAATAGCATGCCCGTTTTGACGGCGCGTACCTTGATGTCGTCCAAGACGGACCGTATCTATAGTAGTGGTCGTGGTCGTGGCACATACGTCGGTGGATCTAGAGCGTCATCAACGTCCACGTCGCGCCGCGTCGATGAACACGAGCCTGTTGGACGACAAAGTCTGGGGGAGCTCCATGCACCGCCTGAACGCCCGTAGTGTTTTGGGCGGTCAGCGCAGTGACGACCGAGGCGCCGTAGCACCCGTGCGCTGCAAACGTCTTGAGATCCGCCTTTTTTTGCGATCGTTTCGAGTCAGAGTATCAGACTATGATGCAGGAATACGGACACACCTGGATGCCAGCGCCGCCGCTGGAATCTGAGCCAGCGATGGTCAGGACGGGCGTCACGATCATCGTCGTTCCGATCGTACGGCTGCCAGTTTTGTTTGTGTGTTACACCAAACAGGTCAAAGATTACTTACAACCTTACCATCGACATGTCCTCCTCTTCGTCCAACTTGGAAACGACCCTCACTCAACACGTCGTTCAACGGCAACGACAACAACCGAACCCCTCCAAGCCCAAGAAATCCGCTGGCAAGAAAAAGAAATCCAAACAGTCACCCACCATCCAGCTACAGCACGAACCCAGAAACGAAGGCGACGACCCCAACTGGGCGTACAAACCCCCCGCCGACGCCGTCCGGTTCGACCACGCCGTCGACCCCGGCCCGTTCGAATGGGACGCACTCCAAGACGACTCGGACACGGAGGTGTGGATCCTGCGTGTCCCCGATTCGGTATGTCCATGTCCATGTCGTCGAGCCGGTTCGTCTGCATTCATCTCGACATGCACAGATTCAGGCGAAAAATCTACAGGGACTCGACGTCGACGTCGATGTGCCCGCGTCGCGCGCACGCACTGTGCGTATCGGCACGCTCGCGCGTAAAACTACCTTGTACGACGTGTGGTCCATCGGGTCTCCCAATGCGGAAGCAGACGAGGACGCAAATGCAGATACAGACGAGAACGAGAGCGGGGACGAGGACATCGCCAACGCCAACGCCAACGCCGCCGCCGAAGAACTCTTATCCCTGACCCCCCTCCTCCCTCGCAAACAGAATCAAGGTCAGCTGTACATCGGTGCGTTCTCCGTCCTTTGTCCTTTGTCCTTTGTCCCTCGTCATGTACACCCACCCACGCAGCACCAAAACCCACCGCCCGTCACATCCTTGTAGCTGCCCGTCCATGCAGCGCAACCCCCCACGACAACACGTCGTACACACGTCCACCACGCACATCGTACCCAAAGTCGATGCTCACGCATGCGTTTGTGCCGTACGGTGCGCGGTCGGCACAAACACAGACCCAGACGTTGACAGAGCCGGAGGACACATCAATGGACGTCGAGGCGGTGGCCCACGAGCCTGTGACTCAGTCGCAGGACGCGCAACGAAAGAAACCCGCGTCCAAGGGAAAGAAGCGTAAACCGGACGGAGAGTCGCCTACCAAAAAGTCGAAAAAGCATAAGGTCGAGGCCTAGATACCGTTTTGTTCATCCCAGAATGCAGATACGTATGATAATCGAGCAAAGCATGGCGTTTTCAGAAAGCAGCAACAACAAAAAGTACAGGAGAAGGGGAAAAAGGTGAGCGATGAACATGAAGGAATAACATTAGGGTTGAAAAAAAAAACACCATCATCACCGTCGTCATCACCATCCCGTTTACCCAACATCCATCTCGTCCGAACCCTGCGTCACATGCTGTTGCGTACTCGTAGTCCGTGCGCCGCCATCGACGCCATTCATCGTATGCGACG
>JBBPLG010000202.1:0-34562 GCA_038089695.1 Xanthoconium separans | reverse complement strand
GGTGACGGGATCGACGTTGAGCTCCCACTCGAGGTACTGGCACATCTCCCTCTCCATCTGGTTGATCTCGCGAAGCTGGAACATTCCTTGAGCGACGATGGACCAAGACTTGTTTGAGTATGTATCGTCGCAGATGACCTTGGAGGCGAGCATGAACGCGGATACGAACAGCCGGTGACCAGAGGAACCCCTCGCGGTCGGAAAGCGTGCCTTGAGTCGCTGAAGGAGGACGAGGGCGGCAAAGGTAACGGAAGCATGAAGCTTCGTCCTGTGGAGGGCATACGCTATAAAATGTGGCAACTTGACAGTGGAATTCGACGACGACGGGGGATACTCGGGACAGGCAAAAAGATGGGTGATAAACCGAGCGCATAACTTTGAAGTTTGCTCGTGGCCGTAAAAGGGATCTTGCCTGGTCGAGGGCTGTGTCGAAGGAGGTTTGACCGAGGGTGCCTGAGAGACCCGTTGTGAATAAAACTTGGGGGAGACGGTCGTTGATGGGTGTAACTCACCGGGTAGGCGACACGGGGATTGCGGTATGGGGATGGATGACTAGGAGGAACTGGACCGTGCACGGCAGCCATTGACGGGGGGGAGAGTTGGGACGGGGAGAAGGTGGCGCAAATACGAGTGAGGGTTTAGCAAGTTCGGAAGCACTTCTGGTTGGAAACTTATATAAATCACCAGTCCCTGAGAAATAAGCACGGCAGATTTAATTTCATCTAAATATTATGTAATAAATAACAAAAAAACACACCGTGGGAATCTAGTCTCGTGCCGCAACTGCAAGGCTCGGCTTCGCTTGCTTGCCTCGAGGACGCGGCGAGAAGGTCTTTGGGTGACAAATAAGTTCGTTATCCACCCAGGGGGGTGTGATGCGGGAGTGTGATCGGGCACACGGCGGGTCCCTCTCGACTGTGGGCGGTGACACAGCTGCAGAATAATGGGTCTTTGAATTGCTCAGCCTGCCTTTTTATACGGAGAGAAAACCTGCGCCGATGCTGATGCGTGATGACTAAATGGAGGCAGTTGTTCCAAAGATGCGGCTCGCACACACCGCTTCTCTCTCCCGAACCAGTTCACTTCATCGCTTTCCTCGGGCCAGTTCTCCCAGTACTGCACAACGTCGATCCGGTCGGGTCGCGAATAATCCTTGGGCTAGAACTTTTCTCTCCAATCTCCGGATCTTGCTTGGACTGGGCTACTATAATACTGTGTGCCGCCCCGAGTTCAGGCGAGCGTGCCATGCCGGTCATCGTCCCCACTGCCTTTTCAGTTTCATGTGTCTGCCCACCCCCGAGGCTATTGTCTCATGTCATTTCCGTTCGCATACCCAAGTGCGTGATTTCGGCTAGCATCCTCACCTTTCGCTATGAATCAAATGACAGCACTCAACACTACATAAACTTGACTCTCCCTACTTGCTCTCCCGTCTGCCAAACTGACATTCACCCTCGTCTCACGTCGTCCTCTTTCATTCCACTCCCTTGCCTCTTTCAAAGTCCCTCCCCATTTTAGTCCATTCCCTCGTGACTCACCCCACATGTGTGGAGAATCACCTTCATGACGGCTCATTTCACAGAACTATCTTGGCTTTGCCTTCCCTCGCTTCTGCCTCGCATATCAAGCCAGGCGTGAGTCTCCTTTGAGTCCGAATCTGATTTTACGTCGAGACATGGTCTCGGCGCGTGTTGTGCGTGGCGTTTGTACGTCTCCAATAGTCACTCGTGATATCCTTCCATTCCCACCCCATCGCTTTTTGGGCCCACAAGCATCTCCTCGCAAGGATCGCCAACTTCGCTTCTTGCAAACGGTGGCACCCTGCATCCTCCCAACGACAAATTGACAGACAGTCCCTGTGTCGTATTTACCGACACCTTACCCTGGCGCCTGGGTTCTCCGCCATCACCTGATCCAACAACCCTTGGAGCGTCAGCAGTAGGGTCCATCGTCCGTCTGCCCCGCTCAACGACAGATAAGACGGTTGATAGGGTTCGGTCTTTCGGACATGAGAATACCCCCCTTTTAAGCCATGTTGGTACTCAGGATCACGCCGTAAATCTATCATTGGTGAGAGGCTCCCCGTCAGCCGTACGGGAAATCACCAGAGAATCCGCACGCATTTGGCTCACTGCTGCCTTGAACCTGAGATAAGCATCTACACTCCGTGCGATGTCTCGGTGTTCCGGTCCCACCTTTGTTCCCCCCTCTCAAATTCGAGTTAACCTCATTCCAAAATCTAGTGATCAAGCCTGATATGATATGACGGCCTGATTGTCAATGGTACGACAGTCCAATGGCGATGACCTCTCTCAGCAACGTTTGCTGTCTAACTCCGACTTGATACGGATAGTGGCTGATAACTATCTAGTGAGTGAGACTCGTTGGTCGCTATTTCGAGTGCACATGTGACATGACGCCATCGTTTTGGCGTTTCTTCTCTCATTCATATCCAGCGTGCACACACTGCTTGCCAGCAATGTGGCCAGGACAAATGGTCTCCAGAGATAAGGGCGCACGGTGACACTCATAAACGGCGAGGACGGTGACACAGAATAGATGCATTTCTGCCAACGTTCAATGATGAAGGCACAGCCTCTACGAGCAGTTACGCCTCGGACAAGTGACCTTATTGGACTTGTTAGATGAAGTCATGGCTACGTCGACTGCTTCTTCATACACGATGACAGTTGTCGACATGAGATACGTCCAGACGACGACGAAGATGACCTGTTGAACGCGATGAGCCAAACCGAGTCAGTTTGGACGAAACACAATCACTAGACGTTGACATTGGACGGAAACACGATGGATAAATGATTTGGACAGGAGCGCAGACCTGCTCTTGCATCAAGACGGACATCCCAGGGTGCTTTTTCAGGAACCACCTTGACAATTGACAAGACAGGCGTCAGCTGATCTAACGGTGGTGAAGCTTTGAAGGTAGACAACTGCCAAACTAGAGGCGAGTCGCGACAGGGCATGGTTAGCAGATCATCAGGTGTCGCAACGGGATGGACGTCGTACATTACCATGTGCATATGCGGAAGGGGGGTTATCTTATCACTAATCTTGAAGCTTGATAAGTACTTCAAGTTGGTGATATATAGATGGGATTGCACTCGATACCCTGCTAAACAACATGTCCAGCTCACGTCTGCCAATTCAGAATCGCAGAGCCACGGGATCGTCAGAACTGATACGTGATGACGATGATGGGCAATCGGCTATGTCAATATGAAGGATGCCATGTTCTAAGTTGGTTTGACGACGCACTGTAACTTTTGGTCACCCATCGACATGACGACAATTCTGAGATCTGGAAGCCCGCCGAGCGACCTGGTGGTAAGTAAAATACGTCGCCCGCGGCCTTCTCTCTGAATGGCCTCCAGCTACTACTATGTCCATTTTCAGGGATCTCTCGAAACACGTTGCTGCATTCTAAACTCCCACTCAAGCTCAACCCTGGCTGATCATGAAAAGCCCAGACATCCGTTCTTGGCTTGATTCACTATACCATCCCAATTTGATGCTAGTACATGTGGCTACTGGCAACTGAGCGCTGAGCGCTGAGCCTCGACGTCAGGCTGCAAATAGGCGTCAGTTCGCAGCTGGGCAGTCGCGGAGTCCCCAAGTCTTCAAGATTCCTGTCATACGCACGTGCCTGGCCGTGGCGCGTTTATACACACGGGTTGCGGCTCGCGACACATTTTTTTCTCTTGGGTCACCGGTTCGTTTCATCTTTACACTTCGTCATTCCTACAAGCCATTTAGACAAGGTCTTGCTGTTTCCCTGTCAGCCTTTTCATTAAAATGAAGCCGTCCAGGGGTTCTGCTTCCCTCCGCCGATAACGATTTGGCTTGCTTACACAGGATCGACTCTTCTTCGGACCCTAGCCACTTGACCCCACTAATATCCACCCCGCTGCCAACCAACGTGCACGACTTGCTATCCACCACTGGGAGTCTGTCTGGGATAAGAGGTTGGCAATCATCATCGTCCGAATTATACGTGTGAGTTGCGTCATGACCTGTGGTTTGATGTCCGTGACATTCTGAACCGCACAGCATGGCCAAACGTCGACATGGGCGTCCTCGCGAGCGCCCCCCATTTCCGATGATCGTATCAAGCTCTGCCATCCATTGACCATCGAGCGAGCAAAGTACACACGACGCATTGAACCAACCGAGTTCTGCCAATTCTTTTCCACCTTGCAAGGATCTATCAAACGACGGGAACGTTGGAACAAATTATGTTTCGTCATCGCTGTCAACTGGGGAACCAGGGACGTGGCGTGTTCCGTCTGGTACGGACCAGCCCGTTTCAATCAGTGTTGTCGTTCCCCTCCGTTCGTAGGCGGTACGGCGCTCGAACGAAGACATCTTCGACCGTTGGCGTACGTTTTTTGTTTACCGGTGCTAGGTCGACTATGATTGCCAGCAGAAAGTACCGATGGTCGCTAAGGTGTACCTTCCGCCGGGAACGTCTCACGGGGATAGTACTGGCCAACGCTGCGCAATGGCGGCATTATCTACTGTTTCCACGGATCATGGCCTGTCCAGGAACGCGGTCCGAGGTGGCGGCCTGCCAATACGTTTAGGCTAAACTGCACTCTCATATCCCGTTCTTGAGGTCGTGGCAGGCCTCCGTTATAGATAATAAGACAGCTGCAACGTTTTTTCATCTTGGTCCAGGCCACCGTTTTCGGTGATGCTCTTCCCACCACCAACATAACTATACATTGATAAATAATAATGCTATGTGGCTTTACCTTGACCAGGCGGACGTCTCATGGGAGTAGGTGCCACCAAGACGGTGCCTCGATTCCGCGGAGGCAAATGGGCGCTGTATGCGCTTGATCGAGGTCTAAACTGACTTTGTTATCTTATCATTCTTCGTTCTACAATTCCTTCGACATCTCCGCGCCGTCCAAGCACCATCTAGATGCTCTTGTCACCGCAACAGACCCGTGGGATGAGCTAAAACGCGCTGGTTCATGTTCACTCGCTTGCAGGAGAGAGGGTTCCCCGCTGTTTGTAGGATCCAGGTTCTAGACCTTTTTTTTACTCGACAATCAATGGCAGATATTTAACACCCGCGAACGAAAAATTTGACATACGGGTCCAGGACATGGATGGAGTGAATAGAAAACATGACTTAACGCCGACCACAATATTGGCGACTACATGTGGCGCAATGCGGGATTGGAGCGCAAAAAAATGGGCACATAGAACGCCTCGAGGCAACAAGGTTTGATGGTATGACGGACACGTTGTGAGGTCACGAGTGGGGGTGACAAGGCGAGTCTGAACGCTCCATGGGTATGAGGGACTCGTTCCTTCGTCTTGTTCTATCTTTTACCTCGTGTCACACTTTAATTGAATTGAACGATCTGGGTTGGGACACGTGCTGGGGTACATACATGGGCTGGTGTAAATTGAAACGGTTCCGCTGAGAGAGATTGCAACATATGTCGCCTCGTGGCTTTATCGCTCGTCTGAGGGTGGCACTGCATTTCTTCCAGAGAATTCAGATGGGCCGCGTATCTGCGTCCATGGGGGACAAGATAAACACGGGAAACACCCCTGCCTCGCACGAAGGATAAGATAGCACGGAAATCGTCCGCCTGCGGTCTCGAGTGGATGGTGCCGATGCCTGAAATGCACTGCAAGATTCAAGCCTACTAATAGCACAAGCTAGGTTGGCTTGTGATGATCCCCCTTAGCTATTTTGTCCCGGCCGTCAGTTCTGGTCAATATCGATCGGATATGATCCTTGATATGAAAAGTGACGGCACATTGGAATGGAAGGTGTGCGTGCTTTTGCTGCATGTCCACGCGAGGAAGGCGTACAGTACATGTTAGCATCGCCTTGTTTGAAGCGTCCGTCGTATGTAGCGGGCAAACTTGGTAGTTGTGGTTGGCTCAAAAGAAACGACCGTCGGATCTTCTCACACCAGCCTCATCTTACCCACACACAACACATGGACTACTTCCCTTTGTCCAGCTGTCCGCACGGCTCCATGACAAGGTTTTCTGTGACTAGCTTGGCGCGGCGCTCGTTCGTCACGATATCTTCTTCCTCGAGTCGCACCGGTGCGTGCAATGTGAAGAGGGGCTGCAGGTCTTCTTGGCCTCGGTGACACATAGGACAACAAAGAGGATATTTCTTCCACCGAGATAGTCAAAGAAAAGCTTATCTCCGATCACGCGTTCTCGCGTCCTTTCCGCACTCACGAACTTGCTCCCCTCGGTGAGTATTTTACCTAGTCGGTGGTTTCGACCTCTAACTCAGTTGCTCTGTTTCCCTAGTCGGTATGCCCACATGGGTTCGATCATGAAGACGTACTGAATTAGGCAGCTTCCTTGCTCTCGTCTCTTCTTCCCGCAGTACAGGTACCAGACGAGCACATTCCTCTCTTGGTGGCCTTCTTTCTCGATGTGGCGTAGAAGCCAGAGGGTGCTGCTTCTGCTCCTGTCGCGCGTACAGCTGCTCTGCAATTTGAGTCACTCGTTTTCTCTATTGTCTCGCAGGCACCGTGATCATTCCAGTCGCGATATGATCGCGAAGTAGGCGCGTTTTGGGTGCACTCATCCCTCTCTTCACCGAGGCTGTAGACTTACCTCTCTGATTTTTCATGAGGGTTCATCTCTTTGTGGAACCCTGCTCGGTGCTCACATTCGTTTTGGGGGGCTGTGTATTTGTCAATCTGACCGGGAACTGAGAGTCTGGTCTAGGTGAGTATGCTTCCTGCGTACCATATTGAGAAGCTCGAATCACAATGCATGCAGTGCTTTTCAAGATCGGATGCGTTTATCGACGACGTGACTCTCCAGTTTTTTGAGCCAGTTCGTGCGCGCGGCAAGGACGTTTAGGACAAGTCTCCATGGCGAAGCCGCATTGCTTCCCCGGACGGAACATTTCCACGGAAAGGAGCAAACTGTCCGATCGAGAGATCATTAAGGGCCCCACAGCGTGAGGTTCGTTGATGGCTATTTTGTTCTCGGCGTTGCGGTCAGGGAACATACATGGGGTGACCTTTTTGCAGGACGGCTGCGCAGGGGGACAGATCGACAATCTATTCTAGAAGATTCTAGAATGTGGCCTGCAAGTTGTTCTAGACTCGCCCCACTTGGGGTCTTTTTTTTCGTCGGGGTTTCGGATGCGTTTTCGGGTTATGTACGAGTTCAACGATGACTTGCAGCATCCTCTCTCATTCCAGGATAGAAGCCGCATCTCCGCAAGGGAGAGGCAGTGTCTTGTTTATCACATACTTACACATGGATCAAAGGTGAGTTGTAGTTTGCTCTAGTGCCTGAACGTATGGGAAACTCTTTGATGCAACATTCTAGTGGCGGGGACAGGCGTGTGTAATGGCGTGTCACTGGAATGGTGGCGGCGGTCGACTGCAACATCAGCGACAGGTAGAGGCATGGAATGTGGTGTTGAAGGTGTGTATGCAACACTGGACTTCTACAGAACTCATACTGAGGTGCCGTTATTGTTCCATCTGAACCCGTAGGTCAAGGGTTTCTCTATAGTGATGGTGTCTTAATGTCCGAGTCTTTGCGTACGTCTGCCAGGGTGCAACGTCCATTAACTTGACCACATCGTGATATCATTGACATGTTTCCCCATCATAGAGCGACACAATCAAACGTGCGCTACTTCTGCTGAATATGATTTCTGAAAGGTGTTGTCAATCTACAGAGTCAACGCCGTCTCCTGATGCAAACCAGTTCACTCTGACCGAGGCGCAGCACAACGACTAGTCAGCAAGGCTGACTAACCTGGGCAGCTTGCTTAGTCATAGGCTGAAGTCCAAATGCAGTGCAGCTGATTGGCGAGATGCGGGTGGGTTTCTTTTCTTTCTCAACGATCGGCGCGCCAAGGGTGTTCGGGCTCATCGTTGTAGCATGAACATATGTCCGCCTGCGCCACAAAGCGAGGTGATGAACGGTGGGGCGGGTGGAGCAACACACATCCGGTTCCCGCTAGATCATTTGTGCGGTGGCCATTCACTCATCTCATTCATCTGGACTCGTCATGGGGATGGTCTGCGCCATCAGATTGAAGACCGGGACGCCGCATCGCACTGAGTCAGCAAATCGGTACAGGGGACTTTAAGGTAGCCGTTCTCCGTTTGTCCCTGGTCTTCTCGATCGAGTTCATGGTTTCTGTCCTGCGTCGAAAGTTTGGGATCTTCTTCGGTTCATTCTTATCGGGGTTAGCGTTTACTGATGCATCTAGGATGTGGCTGCGCGTTGTGGTGGCATAGGAGGTGGATGCGAGCAACCGCTAAACATGAGGGATGAGTCGTGCATGCTGGTCGAGTCACTAGGCTAGGCATCTTGGCGGGGATAGCATCAAGCTCCGTAGACAAAAGTACTTGATCGATTGTTTGTTAGCTAGCAAGGCGGTGCTGCTAATCAGAGAAGTTTCCATTTGACCTATATCATTCGTTGCACGGTCAAGTACAAGAGCCCAACTGGGAGAATCACGCGTGACCTCTTTTCCTCAGAGGTTCACCGTCTGCATCAACATCTACGTCAGCATCCCCATCAACACTTGTTCTCTTGGCACTTCCGCTTCTGCTGCTGTCGGGCGTAGTCTCCAAACTTTCAATGACTTCCTCGTCGCTCTGCGATCTGCCAGCCTGTCAGTCAAAACTTCGTCGTCCGACAAGCCGCGTACGTACACAAACGCCTCTAGCGGCTCCGGTTGGAGGCCCTTCTTCTCGTACAATTCGTTCGTCTCCCTCCACCGCCTCTCGTCTTCTGCCCTTCGTCCCGCCTTCAACCATTCCATCCGTACCTTGCGATCCTTTTTCGCCATATTTGCCGTCCCGTCCCACAGTTCCCGTTTCTGCTTCATCTTGCCGAGCAGAAACGTCTCGAGGTATTCGCGCGTGACGGCCAATTCGCGCGCGTCTGGCATTGCTTTTTCGAGCTGGGTTTCGGTGCGGCGGAGGAGGCATCGGCCTTCTGTGATGCGGGTCTCCATGGAGGGGATCGTGTTGACGAGGGTGGTGAATTGGCGGAGGGCGTCGACGACCATGTAGTGATTCGGTGCGCCTTTGGGGTAGTCGGCGTCGTCTTGATCATCATCATCTTCTTCTTCTTCTGCACGCCAGCCGGGGTTGGAGGTCTCAGATGGCGAAGTAGCGTCGTGTGCGTCCTTATTCTGCTCCTGGTTTTCGTTGTGGAGTGGGTGAAATTGGGGATTACGGGATAATTCTCTCGCGGAGGCGGGGTTGTCTAGTGGTATTTCGATCTGGGGCTGAGGTTCATTAGAATCTAATCGGTACGGTGAGAGGGGTGAGTTGTTGTCCTCGAGGGGACACCGATCATTTACCTTCGGGGCAGAGGAGTTCCAGAGCTTCTGTGGAGCTCGAAGGGGAGGGCGAAGCTACTTGTTTGCTTTTACCTAGCATGAACGGTGAGCAACGATCGCTAAAGCTAACGTCAAGGCAGGGCAGACCTTTGAGATCATTGCGGCCACAAGGCGTACTTGATACCAACGAGACCGAAGGCGTATGCTTGCGGGGCATCTTGAGAATGGTTCGTTGGGGAGGGGCAGACGAGGCAGATCCTGGGTTGTCTGTGTCGCTGCGGTCAGGTCCGATGAGTACATGAACTCGTGAACTAGGAGGAACGAAGGGGCGCTCGCCTAGAGACCGGAACGCCCTTGGGATGCTTTTGTAGAAGTCTATGGATGATGTCTTCGGTCTTGCCAATGGCGCGAACGACTTCTCGCTGCAGAACACGACGTGGGCGTGAGTGGACAAGGATCAAGGATGGAACGCGTGTGCATACCTGGGCGAGAGACTGAAGTTGCGTGCGACTGAGCTCGCGAAGCTTTGGGCTATCCAACATGAGCGCCATGTCGTGCTAGAGAAATCGCCAATATCAATGATGAAGGAAGGGGAGTAAAGGAAGGTTCGTAGGGAACACCTCCAAGTGCGTAGCCCTTGCTCTTGTTCACGGGTTGCACACACAGGAGTTGGACCCGGCCGGCCCCGACACAAAGCAGCGCGAGGCTCCATGTGCACATGTCTCACCACTGCGTTGTTTGTCGGGTCCGCACTTGTGATATCCGCCGAGTCTCGGGATTGTCCACTTGACGAGACGGGTTAGCCTCGATAGATTGAACCACTCTGCATGTAGCGCTGCCTCGAATACGATGTCAGAAGGGATGATATCGTGCTAAGCTTTACCATCGGTTTATTCCAAGCTCAGGGACTGTTGAAATTGGGTTGCTTTGACGTCGCCCAAATTGGGACCCTCGATCGCTTACATGATTGCTGTGGGTCCAGGTAGTAGTGTGGTGGTATTGTTCTCGTTTATGATCCACTCCGACACGATTTATATTGTAAAGTCACACACCTGTATCGTCTCAAATCATTTCCTTTCCTCCCGTCCATCAACATCAGCGAGCGACCCTTTCAAACCAATCCAACATCGCACACCAGCATGGTTCATCTTCGATCCCAGGCGAAGGCGAAGGCTGGGGCTCCGAGAGCAGTCCTGACAATCAAAGCAACGGCCCCAAAGACGTCTACAACGACGACAACGATGAACAGTGAAGATCTGAGCGAGGCAGCTCTCCGAAAGCTGTCTCGTCCCGAGCTTCAGAAGCTCGCCAAGGTATGCGTCGCGCTCTCTCATGCGAGGCTCGTGCTCACGACACACAGGCCCACAAAGTGAAAGCAAACATGAAGAGCGAGGTGATTATTCAACAGTTGTCGAGGGCCCAGGTACCCAAGAAAGCAAGGTATGTGGGGGAGCCGATCGCCCTGAAATGATGCATTGATGCCACACAACATAGACCCGCCGAGGATGATCCTGAAGAGGGACCGTCGCGAAAGCGATCAAAGAGAGAAGTTGTGTCGGAAGAAGCTGCAACCTTACCTCCTGGGAGTCCACCGACGCCCCAAGACGCCCAACCCAGCCACACTGAGACGAGCGCCCAAGATAGCCATGCCGATCCCGTAGATCGATCAGCGCCGGAACCTGCGCCATCACTTCCGCGGTCGACATCTCCAGGGCGAGAAGCACCCACCGTGCTCTCGTATGACCGCGATCTGTTTAGCAGCACGGAATCCGAGATGACGGAGGAGGAACAGCGGGATTTCGACACGCCCGTCTCGTCGCGGGGAGAGACGCCTCCCGCCGCAAACGTCAACGACCTCAAACGCTGTGTCACGATCATGCGGCAAATTTCTGAACAAGACGTCTCCCTGCTGGATAAAGTGACGGATATACGTGAGACTGCTGCGAAGCTTCGCAAAAAAGCAAGGGATGTTCGGGACCTTGTCAAGGCAGAGAGCGGACGAAGAGAGAGGATGGAAGCTTATTTTCGATATTGGCAAGAGATCGAACCGACGTGGGACAGACGGTGGCTGTATGAAGACATGCCGAATCAGGACGAGCCAGCTGGGTCGGTGTCATGTTCAAAAAAATTTGCAGGTGGTGTTGACTAACTCGTCTCGTACAGGGCTGCTGGGCCATCAACAGTGCCAGGCGATCAACTACCGTAAGTGACGCGCACATGAACAGATTTCGTGCTGACCCATTTTCATCAGGCCTAGATCAATGGTACCACCAGAGGAAGTGAGGCGAAGGAGACAGGCGATTCTTCAAAAGCAACAGGCAGAACAACGCGAGCTCGAAGCTTGTCACTGATTCTAATACTATTACTTACTAACTTCTGCCAGTACTGTACTAGTCACTATTAGTCCGAGTCATAACTATGCTTAGCAAAAGTAATAATTATTTTGTCAAGTACTTAGCATATTAGTCATCATACTCCCTCTTTGCCAATCCCCGTCGTCGACCTTTACCGTTCACTTTCAACCAGACATGCCTTTTGGCCTCACAATTGGGACGGAACGTGCCAATGCTCTCCAAGTCCGTATAACTTGGCTTTTTTCGCTCTTTTTTTTCAGCTGACCGAGCCTTTTTTTTCACAGAATGCGATACAAGACGAGCTCATGAAGCGGGGTTTCAGTCCCGATGCTGGTCAGTCCACCAGAGCCTCTTCCATCCTCCCAAACGCTCATCAAGGCGGTTATTCAGACCCGGTCATGGCAGAGTATATCACTATCATGATCATAAATAACAAGACTGCTGGTACGTCGCTTTGGACCATTGGTGGAATCTGGACTGACATGGTCTGCCACTACAGCTCAAATAACATCTGAGCTCGAGGATTGTAAGCATTATATGCCTTTACGGCCACTTCGCGCCCAACTAACTCCCATTGTTTCTTCGTTCTAGTAATTGGAACAGACTTTGGTTCGTGCGACCTTTCTCCCAACTCCACTTCGTATCAACATTGACTGTCATCCATTTTCCAGATCCCAGTTTCACCGATTGGTTATTTGTCGAAGCAGCTAAAGGAGCTCCAGAGTCGGAAATACCACTAACAACATCGTCCACATCCACTTCACTCACGTCAGCGACCACTTCGAAACCACATGCCACATCTGAAATCCCCGTTCATTCACCATCCTCGACAACTGATCACCGACGACCAACCAATTCTCGCCCTGGACCGCAAGGCGGTGCTCCACTCTACCAACAAGCGCTCTCCTCTTCCCTTGGTCATGGGCAGAAACGAACAGCATCCGTACGGTCACCCTCACCTACCGGGCATGGCCCATCGAAAACGCGTCGTATGGACGTACCAACAGGCCCTCGCGCAATGCAAAGCGGTGGTGCACGAGTCGAATCTGCTCCGGGTGCCAGCGGAAGGAGTCTATTGGATCGTGTAGGTGGAAGAAATGGCGTGCACCAACCATATGCGCGCGGAGACGAAATACAAGCTCGCATCGATGCTGTCACGAATGGTGGCATCCCCCCCGCGGCCACGCCCGACCCCACCCTCATGATGGGTTTCCAGAACGGTGTTGGAATGGATATGACCGCGGCCGGTGTGAATGCGAACTCGTTGATGCTGCAGGAGATGATGATGAACCAGATGGCGCTCATGGCTCAGATGGCCACCTCGATGGGCATGCTCAATCCTGCCACAGGGCAGATGATGGGTGGCGGTTTCCCAGGGATGCAACAAGGAGACATGAATATATACCAAGGAGGCGGCGCATTTAATCAAGGACAAGCACCGACACATGGGGTGAATGGACGAGGGAGGGGTGGCGGACGGGGTGGAAGAGGTCGTGGTGGAGGACCGGGACGAGGTGGTTTTACTGGAGCGACTGGAGCGTCACCCGCACCGTCCTCGGAATCGCCTACTCCCACTCAAAATCAAGTGCAGCCTCAGCCCCCATCCGAGATCGGTGCAAGTCAGCCCGTCGAGCCTTCCGTACCCATCTTCGCACCAACACCGACACCTGCCTCTGTACAACAGCCACCTCCCGTTCAGCGACAACGGACATCGTATGCGTTACCGGAGCGTCCCCAATCACCAACATTGTGCAAGTTCGCTACCAAGTGCACGAACTCACAGTGTAGGTATTCACATCCTTCGCCAGTTGCCACTGCCGAGAGTGGCGTGGTACTGAGCACGGATGCATGTGAGAAGGGCAGAGATTGTAGAGATAAGGATTGTATTAAATCTCATGTTAGTCCGGCAGTCAACGTACCCGGTACGCAACCATCTTTCTTTCCGTCTTGTTCCTCCACTTATTTAATCTCTTTAGGCGCCGAAACACAAAAACCACCCTCAACCCACCCCCACCCTCAAACCACGCCAGTTTACTCGGGGGCACCTCCCAATCCAACTCCCTGCCGTTTTGGTGCCTCCTGTACCCGTCCCAACTGCACATACTCACACCCCCCACGTCCGGGCAGCACTCACTTTAATCAACAGTGTCGTTTCGGCGCTGCATGCACTCGTGCTACTTGTCCATTCCAACACCCGGATGGCCGCGTATTGCCGACGTCGTTCCATCGCGGCCTCTCCACCAGTGGCCCGTTGGTCAATGTGCCAAACCCCGAGACGGGTAGCATGGGCGGAAGTGTGCATCGGAGCATGACGTTTAATGTTCCAAGTAAGAGCGCGGGCACTTCAGATGATGTGAAGGAGAAATTGGAAAGGCAAATCAAGGAGTTGGAAGCCACGAAGAAGGCAGTTCAAGACGCTGAAGCGGCGGCGGCAGCAGCTGGGAAGAAGAATGACACCAAGCCAGCTGTTCCAATCGCAGCTTGATACAACTTTGTTGTCGCATTTCTCTCGTTCCGACCGCCACCATTCGAGCTAGATGCAATGCTCGGACACCAAAAATTTAACTGCTTCTGTTTGTTATCGCTTCTATTTTTTTGGCCAAATTTATGGTATAACTGGGATCTTTTGTTTCCCTGGCCTTGATCGCATATTGAGAAACGTCTACATGTGTATGTAGTATCTATATTGCATTCGCCGAGCTGCATCGTCGCATGTCCTTTTCTCTTTTTTTTTTCCTTCCTACGTAACCTTTCATAGCTGTATTAGAACGGGGATGGAGATGGAAGAGCGGAATGCCATGTTGCTTTGGGGGGACGCCGCTGAAAAGGAGGCGGTCGTCTTTCGTTCATCCACCAATCTAATAATTTATGTTCGGAGTTTGAATCGTGAGGGGGTAATGCTATCACAACGCCCCTAAGTGTTGATGAGTTTGAACCACATAAGTACATCGTCCATCGTGCCCACTGAGTATGGTCAGTCTATGATTCGCTGTTTTTGTACGACACTACCACCTAAAGAATTTAATAAACAGTTTTACCCTGGCGACTTGCTCAATCTATACATGTTGAAAAAGGTCTGTACGATCATGTCAGTTCCAGTTGGTTTCAGTTACTATACTTGCCGTAGGAACCTCGTGCGGAGGTCGCGGTCGTAGATGATAATGAATGGATGGAGATGGTTCAATCGGTTTGTTGTCGATCGCCCGCGTGCACGGTGCACTCGTTGACTTCAATGGACAATGACAGGGATTACTAAAAGTTTCCGACTTTTCTCGTGAAGATCGTCTTGATGAAGTGCTATCTAAACATTACCGAATAACTTTGAAGAATGGCAAGTGTTGTAGTAGGCTCCGCTTCCGGTCTGCTAATTAATCTTCGTAGGCGCGGCATGCCTTGAAAAATGGTGTGTATTTCTTCTATGTGACATCCGTGTTTCCTGGTTTTGAATAAAAAAACCAAGCTCGCCATCCACAGAACCAGAGGGAAAACCCCAGGTAAGCATCATTTTGCCCTTCCTATGATAACGCACTTGGTGGATTAATTCGACACTATAATTACGACCAGTCGACATCTTTCCTACAGAAGTTGTCCAAATCATTAAAAAGGATACTATCAGTTTGAAATGGTCTCGTCACATTGAACTTGAAGTTGGACAAGATTCAAATGCCTACTCTCAATAGCTCGTCCCGGTTATAGGTTTGTCCATTAGATTTCTCCCACATTTCCATCATCTCTGCTTCCGGTCGCACTCTCATCGTGTTTGGAGCCACTAGCGGACTCGCATTGGACCAATCATTTACTGACATGGTCAAGCGTGGACGCCAATCCTTCATACGAGGAGCACAGGCTTCGATCCTTATCGATTTCTAGAGTTAATTCTATTTGTTCACTCATTTCATGATTGCCAATTTTTGTGGTGTGTTGCTCGTGGAATCTCGTCCTTTCCGCCAATACTCTCCCATAAATGTCACCTTCAACGTCAATGTTTGACTCGACCTACTGGTATCCGTCCACGTGAACCAAAGCAAACGTTTTTGCACTGGTCCACCAGTCTAGCACTGGAGCGAGATGGATTTGCTAAGTCAAACGGTTGTCGATTTCTCGCACCTATTCCTAGCCCGCTGGGAGGGTGACGACAACCAGCACAAAAAAGTAAGGAAATTCCGACTCGGAAGAGGGCCAAAATGCGGCGAGATACATGAGGCATCAGCGCCTACATATTTCAACCCAACCAGATTGCTGGATGGCAAGAGGAGAATAAACTCAAGTCTTACATGTCACTGCGTTTCGAGGGTTACAACGGAGTCGATTGAACTGAAGCATTGCCCCCGTAGCAAATTCAGCGAGATGTCACTGCAGGACTGTGGTGATTCGTTTGTGGAAATATGATCAAAACCCAACTATTAAGTTGGACGCTTACCCGGCCACATACCGTTTGCATGGACTGTGGAATGAGTGAGAATCTTTGGTGGGAATAATGGCCTGGCTATCAAGTCGACTTTGACCATTACTACACTGCGCCGATACTTCGTCTTAAACGATGGCCGGTGCGTACTAGTAGTGAGATTTGTTATATTCAAGCTAACGAGTGAGGAAGAGCATTCCCAGTCCATCAAGATTAGCGTTGGTAGCAGGTTAAGTGCAGTAACGTTCTCAGCGAGCGGCGAGCATCTCGTGAGCGGAGATGACGAAGGAGTCCAAGTGTGGCAGGTAAAAAACGGCCAACGAGCTGCGTCGATGGAAGCAAAGCATGTGTCGTGTCTGGTTGTGTCCAAGGATGGGCGGTGGATCGCAGCGGGGACAAGGTCTGGCTACGTGTTCATGTGGGACGCAAAGACGGACTTTAAACAGGTCTTGACGGAACGCAATGGTGACGGCTCGAACTTTGTCAGCGCTGTCGATTTCTCCCCGGACTCGACTCGGTGGCTGGTCGTGTCATGGGACTACATTGCGACCATCCGTGATGTCGCGACTCTCAAACAAGTACGGAAACTGGTCCACGCGAGCCCGGTCAAGAACGGCGGTATTCTGGCGAAATATTCGCCGCAGGGCGATCGGATAACGACGGCCACCATAAATTCCGTTCGAGTCTGGGATAGCAACACTGGCCACTTGCTCGTCGACATCCCAGTAACCTCACATTGTCTCGCTTGGTCCAGAGAGCACCTCTTTGTCATATCCGACAAGAAGATTAAAAAATTCGAAGCATCCACCGGGTCAGCAGCCTCAGAGTGGCCAGTCCCCAATAGCGACTACTTCTCGTGCATTGCCCTGCCAGGGCACAGTGAATTCACTGCATGCTCTACGAAAGATATTGTCACCTTTTGGGACTCGTCGACAGGCACCCAGCTTGGTCTCATTCAACATCCTCAACAGATATCTTCCCTCGCATTCTCCCCGGATGACCGTCTCCTCGCAATTGGTGGATTCCATGGAAACATCATAATCAAAAATTTCGAAGATTCCTTGTATCCACTGTATTGTACTGTGAGTATCGGGATGTATCTGAATGTTTTTATCGCCCATCTTGGGATGCGTTGCACTCTGGAACTTACTGTTTTGTCCCTAAGGCACCATTCCTACAGTACACCGAGAATGTCCTCGATTCATGGAAACACGGCCGGCTCGCAGAGGCTGAAGTGACATTGACGCAGACAATATCTACGCACCAAAACCATCGTGCACTCGCCAATAGAGCTCTCGTACGCTCGCGGCTGCAATATTCGGACTTGGCGGTCGACGATGCTGAAAAAGTGTGTCCTGAATTGCTCTCCAGCTCAATATACTCACCTTCAACATCCCAAGTCCATTGAGAGTCGACCGTCTGTAATTGGCTATATTGCGAAGAGTGTCGCACTCATCGCGAGTGGACGAAAGGAGGACGGTTGTCGTGTATTCGATTTGGCATTCATGCACTGCGACCCAACCGACGTGGATCGTCTGCTTCTGATCAAGGTGTGTATCTGTTGTATGACTAAAGGTTCCCCCTGTTTACATGCATTGCGCAGGCTGTCGTTCTTTTCATGGCCGGGAAGCACGACGAGGCCGTGTTGCGCGTTGGCGACCTGATCGATACGGCACAGTCAAATGCAATCTACTACGTGGTTCAGGTACGTGCACAGAGCACCCCACACGATAATTCCCCCTGACATCACCTGCAGGCATACATGTATTCACTCCTTGGAAAATCGTGTATGGGGAGTGGTGATTATGAGGGTGCGGTACGTTGGTTCGAGCGAGCGCGAGTATAAATGCGATACCACGCGAGAGTCCGTCTCCTTGTCATCTCACTGGTAAGCCATTGCCGGCCCCTGCTGATATGTAATCAAACAGTCACCCTCTTTGGCAGATATCAGGTTGGGATTTTGATGATCTTGGCCTGAAGGTTCGACAGTATCTTTGTAAAGCGTTGTATTCAGCAGGTCGCATTGATGATGCAGGCGAATGTCTTCTTGAGCTAGTAAATGCATTCCAAAAAGTGATCAACGGAAGAAGGAGCGACTTGAAGGAGTGGATCTCGAGTGAGCTCACGTTTACCCGTTAGCTTTGTCCATTCAATCTTTTTCGTAAGATTTCGCAAGAAAATGTCTCTCGAAGCACGGTGTGCCGATGCTTCAGGCAGCACTCAGTTCACAAATGCAATCAACCCTCTTGGCGGAGTGGGCGAAAGCGACATTGACGAATCACTCATGGAAAGATGCTTTGGTGTCCGCAGCTGGCGTGAGTACTTCTGCCTTGATGCAAGCCCTGGGGCTGACGCCGTTGGTTTGGAGTTTGTGGTTTCAAGATCCACGGTCCACCGGATTATACATGAACGTCTCGAAACAATGGAACAGACAGCTTATGCTGGCGACTGTTTCCACCAACTAGTTGGGGAATTGATAGAGCGGGCTGGCGTGCATGATGAACAACTAGAATGGGTTCTTGGTGAATGACCTCCCTCCATATTGTACGGGCGAATGCTAAATTTCGGTGTCATCGCTCAGGGAAATTGGTGGGTCTTGGGGACGCGGACATGTCCTCCAAGCTACATGGTAGCGCTATCTCCCGTTACTCAGAAGCGCTGGCCCTCAATCCTGTCGCACCGCAACTGTTGATCAAAAGGAGCAAGGCCTACATCGCGGGTGGTTTGTGGGAAGAGGCCTTGAATGACGCAAACAAGGTGCGTCGCCTTGTGTTGCGCAAGCCAGTTCTCAACGACAGACCGCTGATCAGGTGATCAAACTCGATCCACTATCCCCATGGGGCTATGAGAGGAAGCATGCCGCGTTACACGAGATGGGAGACTATGACAATGCAATCAATGCGTTTGAGGAGATGCTTTCGAAGATGTCGCACTCGTCGGATCCGGGGATTCGCGGTGAGGGTATCCATCACCTGCCAAGGCTTATCTTCTGATGTCACCCTGTAGACCGCCATTGCCAGTACGTAAATCCGGAAGAAACGAGAGCAACGATTAGAGAGGCTGTTAAGAAAATGCTCCGCGACTTGCCATCTGTACTCATAAACACTGTCTCTGGCCGACTCCTCGGCAAATCAGAGCAAGCTGCGTCATTCGAGTCGCTTCCGGTCTTCAATGAACTCGTCTCCTCCATGACGACCCATATCGACCATGCCCGCATCGAGCACGATGTTAATGGGTACTATCGCTATGCCATGTTCTCGCACAAGTGGGAAGAGAACGAGCCTCTGTTCGAGCAGGTCATACGGGCTGTAGTGTATGATCTCGAGGAAACACCTACAAACAACAAGCTTCGCATGTTTTGCAAGACCGTGCGGGACGTGGGGTTGCGTTGGGCTTGGAGCGATACATGTTGCATCAACAAAGCCGATCACTTTGTACTCCAAGAGGCCCTGGTTTCGATGTTCAAGTGGTACCAGGGATCTGCTCTAACACTTGTTTTACTCCTTGGCGTACGCTCTCCATCACGGCGCGGCGATCTTGCGAAGAGTATCTGGAACTCTCGTGCCTGGACATTTCAGGAATATCATGCGTCCAAGGTGGTCCGATTCTTCAATGAGGATTGGACGCCCTACTTGAAACTTGACATTCCCAATCACAAGGAATCGCCCGAGATCCTCTTGGAGATGGAGGAGGTGTCGGGTATCTCGGCGAAAGCGTTGATGATGCTCCAACCTGGGTTAGACGACATACGGACCAAGTTACGTCTTGCTTCGACTCGACAGACAACTCTCGTCGAAGATGAAGCTTATTCACTGCTGGGCATTTTTTCGATCTCCATGTCGATCGTATATGGAGAGGGGGACCAAGCACTAGGACGGCTATTGTCACAGCTGCTCATGAGCTCAGGGGATACGAGTATCCTTGCATGGACGGGGAGATCAGGGAGATTCAATAGCTGTCTTCCAGAAACGATTGCAGTGTTTAATAAGCCACCACTCACTCACATCCCACTCGGCATCCTGAATATCGAAATGGAGACAATCACTACCAACTTGCGTTCCGCTTCACTGGATCTCCGCCCAGTCATACAATTATATGACCGGCTCAACGAGCTTCCCGTTTTGTTGTTCGTAGGGAAACGGATGAAACTTCCATGCATAGTTTTCAAACTGGGACCTGTCTCGGTTTCTCAACGCAGATCTGAACAGGTGTTCCGTGCACAGACACACGCACTCGGGATCGTGGAGATCAAGACGGAAGAAGATCTCACCCGATTCCATTCTCTATTTCTTGTTCACCCATGGATCGACTTTCTCCTTGACCGCCAGCCCGTGGGGAGCGTTTTCGAGACGATATCGGAGAACGCGGATGAGTTGTCGTCTGTGGTGATCGGCGAACTTCCTTCGTTCTCTCGGTCTTCCAGCCTTACTGTGGCAGTTCCGCGATTATCCACGAAACACATCTTTGGACTGGGGACCTCGCGCCAACGAGATGTGGTATCTCTCCTGCCCCCTTCGACGTTGGAACAGAGGGACAAGGAAACACTCGCCCTACAGGTTCTTGCACGGCTGAGACAGCCATTTGGCGCGCTGTTGCTCACACCAAGTCTGAGCCACGTGGCGGCATACAGCCGGGTCGCTGCGGAGAGTATAGTCACGATGGAGGAAATTACGCCGACGATATTGAGTAGGTTGGTAGATGGGGTACGCATACTGGATGTGCTTTGAATGATGGTCGAAGCGGAGGCGCTTGGAGATGAAATCCGGAATGAAAGCAGACTCGCTTGATTTGGAGGCCTTGTTTATCTGAGACCATCATGAAAACATCCAGAGGCTATATCTCCTACCGCCATGACATGCTGATATACTGGCATTCAAGGGCATGAGCACCTTGGGGACATTGCACTGGGACATCAGTATGGATAACATTGTTGTCGGGTTGGGGGCGGGCGAGGTTACCTGATCGACCTCGACATGGTCATCTTCATACAGGACACGCAGAAGGTTTTCACTTTCCCGAGCCCCATATCAAAGACCATGAAAGCTCTCCGACTCGACGGTACGTGCGCTGCCGTCTCTCGGTCGACTTCGACTCAAGTGTCCAGTGTACCTTTCCGAGTCCGTATATTTCTATCACGTTCTCTTGGGTCGCAAGCATACGCGAAATGATGATGTGGAGTCCTTTCTCTACGTCCTTCCACTGTCATTTTTATTCCTACATAGGACCCCTTGCTGTTTCGGCGTTATGATGGAGCAGACTTTATCCATGTTATTGGTCTGGCCGTCTACCCTGAAAAGCTGATTAGGCTCATGGGCAATACAAGCAAATTGCTAGCCATGAACACATTTCCGATCCCTACTACCCAAAATCGCGGATTGCTTGGAGAATAATCGGGCCGAACTGCACGACCCAAATCATCGTTTCGATCCAGGGGGCTTCTTTGCTATTCCGACCCACGACCAAAATGACGCGTACACAACTGTCGGATGCTGAATTTGTCGACTTGCTGAACGAGTGGTTGGTTGAATACCTCAACTGTCCCTTCACGCAGTATGCAGGTGCGTCGGAATGTTTTCTTTTCCAGAGGTATATGCTCTACTTACCTGGCGCGGCTTTTCTACAGAGCCGTGTGAGTAGTGTTGTCTCATGATGTGCTGGTGTACCGATCAGCTCTTTACGCATCGCATAGGCGCGCAAAGGTAAACCTGATATCTTGTGAGAGAAGTTGGCTCAATGATTTTGGCAACAGTACTTACTCGTGTATCGTTCAGAATGTCAAGTGATGGCAGTCGGATTGTCCAGAAGAGTCTGGTTGAACAATGAACGCCATTCAAATCCATTCATGCGGTGTATACAAATACAACTTCACTTAACCAGCAACCAGCTCGAAGGAGGCGCAACTTGATATACTCGAAACCTCAGGCCCTCCTCCCAACAAATTCCCTCCAGCTCTTCACCTCGCTCGGTACGTTACCCTCCCGATACCCCGCCAACCCTTTCCCATCGCTCCCCATCTTACGCCTCAACGCCTCCACCCACAATACCGCACACTTGGCATTGTTCAACAATGGCAACCCAAAATCAACCGCGTTCCGACGCGCAACGTAGTCTTCATCTTCATGTCCCTTGCCACGTCCCTGCGCGAGGTTGATCACGGACTGAATGTCGTGCTCGTCGAAGACTTCGCGGAGACGACGCTTGTCGGTCGTGGGGAAGAAGATCCGTTTGCAGGTCACGTGTGGGATGGAAGTTAAAGCACCTTCGATCGTGGGCGAGGAGACGTAGAGCTTGAAACCGAGTGAGTGAAGTGTTTTGGCAATGAAGGGGAGTTCTGGCGTTTGCGGCGAGCCACCAATAAGCACACCGGAACGGGGGCGGGGAGGCCTGAAGCCCGTTGTGGAGAGTAGGGAAGCCCAATATGCTTCGTAAACGTCCGAGCCAAAGGAAGCCACCTCACCCGTGCTTGCCATTTCTAAGATAACTTGTCAGTCAACAGAAGACAGAGAGAAAGGAATGATACGCACCAACCCCAAGGAAAGGATCGGCACCGCCTAGTCGTGTCCAAGAAAACTGAGCAACCTTGATGCTCGTGTAGTCTCTTTTCTCCTTCATCAGGTCAACAGGCACTGGTACGTTGACGCCAGTGATTGCAGCGGCAGCCGTCTCGATGAAGTTGTGTCCCAACACCTTCGAGACGAAGGGAAACGAACGCGATGCACGCAGATTACATTCGATGACCTTGAGCTCGTCTTCTTCACCGGCCGTGGAAGTGGGTTTCTTGATTACCTGCATGTTGAAAGGTCCAGAAATCTCGAATGCTTGAGCAACTCGCGCTGCAATATCCTTCAATCTATCGAGGTCGCGCTCGCCCAACGTATGTGGAGGAAGGACAAGTGTAGCATCTCCAGAATGGACACCGGCGTTCTCCACGTGTTCACTAATAGCGTGTACTAGGAGCTGGCCCTTGTAAGCAACAGCATCAACATCGATTTCCTGAGCGTTCGAGATGAATTTTGTAATGACGACGGGGTGAAGGGGAGAAACAGAAGATGCTGCAGTGAGTGTGTGGGAGAGGGCAGATTCTTCGTGAACGATGTTCATCGCAGCCCCCGAAAGAACGTACGAAGGTCGTACGAGGACCGGATAACTGTGGACGCCAAGTTAGGTTCTACTCTAGAGCTGGAATTGCTGTGCTAACCTGACACGGTTTGCGAATGCCTTTGCGGCTTCCAACGAGGTGACTTCGACCCACTGTGGTTGGTCAACACCTATGGAGTCAAGGACACGGGAGAACTTGTGGCGATCTTCTGCGTTGTCGATCTGCGAGGGATCTGTGCCAAGAACGTTGACGCCACTCTCCTTGAGCCGGAGCGCGATATTTTGCGGGAGCTGACCTGTGGGTGGGAGATTCAGACGTGTTGCGCGAACAAGGTGAGAAAGACCAACCTCCAACACTGACGATGACGCCCTTTGCGCCTTCTAGTTCATATATATCCATCACGCGCTCCCAACCCAGCTCCTCAAAGTATAACCTGTCCGCCTCGTCAAAGTCCGTGCTGACCGTCTCGGGGTTGTAGTTGATCATGATCGTCTTCCCACCGACGGTCTTACCATCCTCGCTCATGGTATCACCCATTTCCCTCAGCTTGCGCGCACAGGTGACGGCACACCAGTCAAATTCGACACTGCTTCCGATACGGTAGACGCCACTGCCGAGTACCATGGTACCGTGATCATCGAAAGTGACGTCGTGTGCAGACGCATTGTATGTCGTATAGAGATAGTTAGTATGGGCAGGATACTCGGCTGCCAGGGTATCGATCCGTTTGACGAAAGGTGTGATCGGCGGGTATTGTGTTTTCCGGAAGTTTCGTACTTGGTTTTCCGTGGTGTTGAGCAGCGACGAGATCTGGGAGTCGGAGAATCCTTGTCGCTTTGCAGTTAACATGAGAGATGGGGGGACAGACGACAGCTTTCCAAGGGAAGAGAGGGCCCGAGACGTGTTAACGATGTTTTCAATCTTGTATAAAAACCACTAGGGGAAAGCGAATATCAACACGGGGGAAAGCGTCCGAGGCATACAGCATACCTTGTCAATCTTCGTCAACTCGTGAATCCCTTGTACATCATACTTGTCGTTATACATCGCGTATGCGATTGCGAAAAGGCGCATGTCCGTCGGGCGCATGAGCGCTCGCTCCAACTCGCTTGCATCCTGCAGTTTTGTCAACCCACCGACGACCTCGAACCCACGCCACCTGGGATCAACCATGCGAACAGCTTTTTGCAAGCTCTCCTCGAATGTCCTGCCGATGGCCATGACTTCGCCGACACTCTTCATAGCGCTACCGATTTCACGGTTGACCTCGTTACTGAATTTAGCGAGATCCCATTTGGGAATTTTGGTGACGATGTAATCAAGGGATGGCTCGAAGCACGCGGTGGTTGTTTTGGTGACAGCGTTGGGCAACTCGGGAAGGGTGTGGCCCAGAGCAATCTTGGCTGCGGTGTACGCGAGAGGGTATCCCGTCGCCTTAGAAGCCAATGCAGATGAACGACTCAATCTGTATGGTAGATAAGCATTTCACTCGATTGTTGATGCGGCTACCCGCACCGTGCATTGACTTCGATCACACAATATTCTCTCGACTCGGGATTGAGTGCATACTGGATATTGCACTCCCCAACGACACCAAGATGTCGAATCACTTTGATCGCGGCGCTCCGCAACATGTGGTACTCGTCGTCGTTCAAAGTCTGGCTGGGGGCAACGACAATAGAATCGCCTGTATGGGTTCCCAAGGGGTCGAAGTTTTCCATGTTGCAGCAGATGATGGTGTTGTCTGCACCATCACGAACAACTTCATACTCTAGCTCCTTCCAGCCTTTCATGCTACGTTCAATGAGGACTTGGGGAGAAAGCGAGAGTGATTTAGCGGAGAGATCTCGCAGCTCGACAGGGTTGTTGGCGAAGCCAGAGCCCAAGCCGCCCAGAGTGAAGGCCGAACGAAGGATGACAGGGTAACCAATTTTTTCTGCCGCCTCGAGGGCTGCATCGACGGTGGAGACAGCGGTCGACTGAGCGACTGGGATGTCGATTTCTGAGCAGTGTCACGTAAGGATTCAGGTCACAATCAAAAGAAAGGATGTATGAACCTTTAAGTGCTTGTACGAAGAGGTCACGATCTTCAGAGATCTCGAGTGTCCTGATGGGTGTTCCGAGGACTTTTACACCGAGGCGGTCAAGGACGCCCATCTTGTCCAGAGCAATACCAACATTCAAGGCGCTCTGGCCGCCAAAGGTGAGTAGAATGCCATCTGGGCGTTCCTTTTCCAAGACGTATGCAACATAATCCGGTGTGATGGGTAGGAAGTAGACTTCGGAGGCCAGCTGGTGACTAGTCTGCCACGTGGCTATATTTGGGTTGATCAATACCGCATCTATGCCTTCTTCGCGGAGAGCTTTCATGGCCTGCGAGCCAGAGTAATCGAACTCGCCGGCCTGGCCGATGGAAAGGCCACCACTGCCCACCACGACGACCTTTTTGACGTTTGGACGGGCAAGTTGTGGAAACACATTGGCTGACAATTTTCGAGCAAGTTCCGAAGGGGAATTGAGGACGTGTTCGCCATCCTTTGGTACGTACGAACCGACGGCTGGTGCGGCGATTGCACGCAGGGGGTTGGTGGGCGCAATACGAGAGCGAAATTGAGTGGTGGAGAAGAGGCGAGTGGATGGGTAATGCGCCAGGGAAAGGCGTGTGCGCGCTGTTGTCGGAATGCGGTGAACGGTAGTGGTGAACATGATCAAATCAGTACTGAATGAGGGAGAAAACGAGGTCGCTAAGGTAGCTGTGATGGAGATGTCAACGACTGGAAGAGAGAACAAGAAGGTCGTTACTGACTCGTCTCGTGTACTCTGAGTGAAGATCATAAACGAGCTCAAAGCGCTCTCTTTTTTTGATTCAAAAAAGACTGGACGACGGATACAAAAAAATTTCAGACGAACGCGGAGTTGAGCGTCGCTCTCTGAATCTCTGATTGGCTCCCGGCCCGGAAACACAACGCCTTCTTGACCAGTAACGCGTTGCTTAACGTTCACAGAACTCACTTACTCTCCAGCCGCCACGGAGACAGAAACGGCACGTCCGGTGGAAGCCCGGATATGTAGAAAACTAACCACGGTAAGTAAAGTACCAGTATGTCTTTCGGGTAAGCAACGGATGACTTACGCTGAAGGGATGTCTTTTAGAGGAGAAAAGTCCAACGCGTAATCCTCATGGACACCCCAAAAGTACTTGATCGCCAGCCGCTTCAACACGAAGATCGCGTTCATTAGCGTAACCAGCGTCGTGCACATCTTCCCGTTCCGCCTTACCTTCTCTACTGGTTCACTGGGCACATATACCCATCCTTCCCGGCGCGATCACATTCCCATGAGATCCCCGCTCCTTCTTCCGGTTCATCCTGCTCAGCAATCCAGGTGACGTCTTGCCACGGCGCCTTCAACACCAGCCGATTTTCTTCCTCGTCTTTGACACTGTATATTGTCAGTTGCTTTCCATGAATTGAACCGCGCGAGCACTCGTGACTATGCATAATGTCCGGTTAAACAACGGTAATATTTGACATCCTCGCTCCTCGCTCTTGCGTTTATTCGATCGCGTGACAGCATCCCTCCGAGTCGTTGCCATTGTGCGAGGCCTCGGGGTGATCCCTCTTGGTAGAAGAGGATTGCGTCACATTACAACGGATAGAAACCGAGTCGCTGCGCTCGGGTCACGGATTCAAGGGCTTCGGACATCATACATGAAGCTGGGTTCGGCATCAATGAATAGCACGCCATACATCTGGTCGAGTCACCAGAACTTGTCGAATTCGAAGTCCATATAAATAATTTTGGGACATGTCTACATGCACTTGACGCAGGATCGACCATCGCTTTGACCATTCTTTTGGAAGCACTCACACGAACTGACACACTTGATGCAAGAAAAAATCCACTCGAGGGCCCCCCTGAGTCTTGTCTTGTGTAATTTGCGCACAAGTGCATAGATCGGCGATTCAAGGAGGGCTAAACGTGCCCAATGTTGAACGGTCCTGATAATCTAGTCCAAGTGCCCCATCGAGCTCATGTGAACTGTTCATCAGCAACTAAATTCCGTTCGCATATCGACACTTGAGCTCCGGTCAGATCTATCCACCAAAGAATTTCACAGAGTAACTAACTGTATAGTAGTCCTGATAGAAACCCTGGCTCGTGCTCATTGATGCGTAGATGAACCATTTGAGTGCCGTTCAAGGATGCTCGCGTTACATGGATTTGCTCTGCACATCATCTTCCATTTCAATCTCGTATCTGACAACTCGGACCGAATGCAACGGAAGCCCTACCCAAGGGAATCATACTTTCAAGTACATCACCTCCCAAGAAATACGAACATGGCATCATAACGTCGCGCGTGCGATATTGAATTAGTGTAGCAACCGCGTCACAGCTTTCCATCGGTCTGGCGCCATTCCTGGCGTGCAGGGGTAATGTCTTCATCCTCCGGCCCACAAAGGTCCGTTATATCGAGTTCCTGCGGAATCCTGGATGCACGCTCGCCGTTCGTCGCATCAGACATGTCTCGGTCGACCGCAAACCGTGCTGCCGTCGCAGCGTCGAGCGTGCCCTCGAGAGAATCTACGACGATGCGACCAACATTTGGGAGAAACTAAAAGAAAAAAAAATTGAGCATCGCAACTATAGACTCGACGCTGTCACCGCCTCAAAGTTGCGCTCACCTTGAATCCATGCCCACTGCCAGGCTCCTACCCATCCACTGCTGGAGTGAACGAGGCTACATCCGAGGGGCGGAGGATACCGAGTGGCTATGTAGAGATTGAAACCCAGAACAACCTTAATCCTCGAACACTCCAGCAACGGCTGGAACAAAACATTGGTAAACATTGTCAGCCACAGTGACGGACATTGCGGAGTGTCAAAAAATATCACTAGACTTATGGTAGGGTTTGAATAAAATCTGTTGGCCCGAAGGGCCAAACATAATTAGCCGTAGTACTAGACTACTAGTAGTAATTCTCCCCCTAAACCTAATGGCCTGAAGGGCCAAACACTTTGGTGTCATTAGTCTACTAACCCTATCACCAACCTAGCACCAACCCGTAGTACAAAACCCTGTGACAATGGTAATGCAACATCGTCGATGATATCTGTACAGGTCACGCTTGTCCGATCCGTTCCCACGCACTTGTCACGGGCACCCTCCAAGTCGTCGATGAGCCCAATGACTCGTTCGACGTGCTCGCCTGCTATCTGGACCCCTCTCGACGCATCAACGAGCATAATGGCTCACTCGACCACCCCACCTGTTGTCCGGACCCCTCCTGGCGCGTTGACACGCCAATCTGCCGCCTGGACTCCTTCCAACGCATCAGCGAGCCCAACAACTCGTTCAACGCGCCTGCCTGCCGCCTGGACCCTTCCCGACGCATCGACGAGCCCCACGGCTCGCTCAACGCCCGCCCGGATCCGAGCCATCGATGAGCTCAATGGCTCGGTCGCCACCACTACACCTGGACCCCTTCGACGTGTCGACGAGCCAAACGGCTTGTTCAACACGTCTGCCTGTTGCCTGGACCCCTCCAGAGCTGTCAACCTGGGCTCTCCCAAGCCGCCGATAAGCCCATCAGCTCTGTCAACACACCCTGTCTGGATCACCCAAGCTGTCGTCGAGCCCAACAGTTCGCTCGACGCTTGCCCGCCGTGTCTGGATCCCTATTGATTATTGCCTGTTGGCTCGTTGCAATGCACACCCCTCCTGAGTCAGCAACATATGATGTACATATTTATTGTAAACAATAATATATGAGAAGACTTGATCATGTCCCTGTGCGTGCATTGTTGGGGGTTGCAAACCAAAGTGTTTGGCCCTTCAGGCCATTAGGTTTAGGGGGAGAATTACTACACCTGATTAGTACGGTTAATTATGTTTGGCCCTTTGGGCCATCAGGTTTAGGGATTTTATTCTAACCCTACCATAAGTCTAGCAATATTTTTTGACACTCCGCAATGTCCATCACTGTGGCTGACAATGTTTACCAACGTTTTGTTCCAGCCGTTGCTGGAGTGTTTGAGGATTACAGCAGTTTTCATAACGATAGGCCATCACGCCAGGAATACACATACAGGCGGACCTTCGGACTTTGGCATGCCGAAGTTGCCGAGAGTCTGACATTGTCGACGAGTCCCTACCAATTGACGTGTGGTCGTGAGTCTACAAGGGGAAAGAGTCAGCCAAAATCGGGCCACTGGCTGTGACCCCATGTGTGATTGAGCAAACTACAGGAGATAACCCTTGACGACAGTGCATTGTATATAGTCTAGCCCTCTGCGCAGACTTCTCCAACAACCGCTATCTGAATACATCCTCTTGAGCGGGGTCCTGAACGGGGCTGATGGACCCTTGAACAGGCAGAATGGTAAGGAACTCATGGCCATCAAGAAGTTCACCGAGAACCCATTGCTGACGGGACTTATAAATAGAAAGAGCCTGGAGTGGCTCAGCATGGTCGACATAAAAGTCAGTGAAAACAGAAGAGATGGCACCAGAGGTGCAATTTTCTTCAAACAGGGAGCCACAAAGCCTTGCATCTCGAAGGTATTTCACTGGCGATTGCTTCATGATAAACTTTGCAACATCACGGTAGAAAAGTGTGTCGATGGATCGAATATCGACAGCTGAGGAAGGTCAGTGAAGGCTGTACTCAACGAGAGAAACATTTCATACCAGCATATTTAGCGAGTGCATGGCATGCAGCAGGATGAGAGGACACAAGGCCAACGGCCGTAATATTGGTGAAGGAGGAGCTTTGCTTCAACATTTGAAGAAGGAAAGTCGCGATGTACCGGTTACGGAGATGAACGTCAACAACAAGTTGCGTTACCCAACCAACTCGTCCTTACAAAGGCATGTTAGCAACGGGAACTGGCCCAGACTGGAAGACTACTGACCGCTTTCATAATCCCAGGCTGTAGCGAACGCATGGCCAACCAATTCTAACTGAGTCGCATCATGAGGGTCACGATGGTAGCAAACAACGAGGACAGTATCATTGAGGGCTGTCAACAATTGCTGGCAAAGAAAGGTGGCGGTTGCCTTGACGCGAGTACCTTGGTTATAAGTTAGTCTCACTGAGAGGAGGAAGAGGCAGGCCACAAACCAAGCTTGGGACCTTTTGTGTTGGCGGGCCTCTGGCCCCAAATTCCATAGTTGTTGCTGAACAGGTCAGCACACTGCTTCAGGATGGCGTCGCTGATGTTAGGTCCTTCAATTGTGTCATAAATGAGGGGATTCGAAGTGGGAGAAGAAGGGAGAATGATAGGAGGACATGAAGGGGGGGTGGTTGGTTGGGTCATCGTTGGGGTGTCGGACATGGCAGTTGTGATTGATGTTTGAATTTGAGATCGTGGGAATGACGATCTCACCCTGACATTGAGCTCACCCTCAAGCGCAGCGCAGTCGCTATCAATGATTGACAACGTATCGAACGATGTCAAGAGCAAGGAAATTCAATAAGAGATTAGAAAATAAATAAAATGGCATGATCCCACTGAAGCCAAAAAGTATAAGAAGGATCGCTCTGCTCGTCATCCAACCAACATCCAACGACCCCAACAGTCCATCTAATGGCTCACCGAACTCCTCTTGGTCTCCCGATGCCCTATGCTGCTGCTAGAAATCAGCAACAACAACCTTTCGAATACGGTGCCCCTCAGGGGGGATTTATGCCCACAACTTATCCACCTGGGCTTCCGTACCCTCCATTTGTGCATCAGTTCCCGCATCTCCAACCCCAGTATGCCCGACCATCGCCGCCGATGCCCAATCCATATGGTCAGTTACAGGCCTATGGTTTTCCGGTAGCCCAGGCACCTGTAAACCCTCTGCAGACGCCGGCACTCCAACCCCAAGCTGTGCCTGCTTCAAAGAGCCGCCCGAATCGCGAGATTCGTCCTGGGGGTACGTTCTGTAATCATGTCTGAGAGCTGTACTTACCTCTATCTTGACCTGTAGTTTTCGCTTTCCAGGTCGAAGTACTCGACGGCGAGCAGAAAGAAACGTTCCACACTGATACGGGGATTACGTGGGTGGAATTTCAAGATCGCGTAGTCGGGATCCTTGGCGATCCCCAGGAAGTTCGTTTGTCCGGGAGGATTGCGGGCGATGGAAAATGGGGGGTGTTGAATGGGGCGGAAGAGTTGGAAGAGGTAATGCGTCGGGTCTTCCAGAAGGCGTCTAATGCCAGGACTAAGCCGGTTGGTCTGGAGGTCAAGAACACGGCAGTGAGTTCATCTACCCTTCGGAACAGAGGGAAACAACTTACTTGGTAAAATAGACTCTGCCTGCGCCGAAAAAGGCCAAGTTGAAGGGGAAACACTCTCGGCTGGAGGATATACCGCCACCAGTCGAGTCCAACAATGAGCATAGCGCCCAGTATAGCGCCTACAAGCAGCTTGAAGAAGCCACCCGATGCGAAGCCCATCATGGCCACTGTCATGTTAGTCGCAAGGGTGGCTCTGATAACCACTATCGTCTATCGCACCAGGAAATGACTCTCTGGGCAAAGAAGATGGTAAGCTACTTGTGGGACATTTCAGCAGGTTATGCAACTTACGACTTACTACCGGATCGCAGAGTCTAAATGAGGCGACCAAATTTGCGCCACCTCACTGCCTCAATTTTGATTGTCAACCCGCCCTCAAATCTGGTCGACGCACGGCGTCAACATCTTCGATTCCTGAGGTTCATGTCACCATTCAGAATATCACACCTGATGGATCCTCACTTACTTCCTCTGTGGGGCCATCTGCAGTCTCGTTGTCCTCATCGTCTGCGATCCCTCTACATCGTGCTGCTGCACCTCCGAGCAATCCATCCCTGTCCACTTCTGCCCTCTCAGATCCACCTCCAAATTTCATGGAACCGTTTGAATCGAGCACCGAGCTGTCTGCACTTTCCTGGGGTATACCAATTCCTGCCCTTCGAGGGCAGAATGTCTTTCCTCCCCTTTCGTCACTGATGGCTCTACTTGCGTCCGAGCGTCCCGGGCTGTATTGGAATCAGTTGGAGGTCTTTCTACGGGAAGCTGGAATAACCTCATCGGAGCATATTCTGCTCGCTGATCCGACAGTGCTCGCCCTCGTTGGGAATATGGGGACACAGCAGGCAACTGTGCTTCGAAACCATGCCAAGCGCCTTGTGCTTCCTGTATTAGGACTCCGAGGAACCTATCAGGAGGATGAAAACGACGATAGAGATCTCACAAGCGCCCCACAAACCGGTAAAAGACAACTTGACTTAGGGGAATCCATTGTCCACAGTCTCTACAAGAAACGCAAGACTGAATCAGCTGACCAGACAGATCTGATGCCTGAGACACCTGCTGACGACTTCGACTCAGACATCAATTTCTGCAATGAGGACAAGGTGACGGATGACGAACACAGCGATTCAGAGTATGTTGATGAAGCGGACGAGGGCGCAGTTGACGAACCTGGCATGGAATATCAGTGAGCCTGAAAACGATCATCTACCTTGTTACAGCGTCCATCCGCAACACTAGTTTCAACAAACTTAGCGTCTCCTATCGTCAGTTGAGCTCAACACTCTCTTCAAGTACAATAATTTTAGCAGAACGACCCAACTAGAATAGAATATGCCTCATTAGAATTATAATCACGGATCTAGGCAATGTACTCGCTGTGTCGATACCATCCACGAACTTTCTCTGGTGTAATCGCGGTATAGACAGCCTCCCAAATCAAAGCATACGGGTCACAGGCCCTACTTTCCATCTCACTGAGAAAATAAGCGCGATTCAATCGCAGCCAGGCTTTGATGCACGAGAAGCCTTCTTCAATAGGATTTAGATCAGGAGAATAGGCTGGAAGAAACAGTAAGCGCATTCCACTGAAAAGAAAAAAATTGGTCAGTGATGGTACTTGACAACACGTCGCAAGGTTGTGATGAATAGAGGGGACCTACCGCTCTTCAACCATCTCCCGTATACCTGGGACCTTGTGTATACGTGCATTATCCATCACGAGCACTGAGTTTGGGAGGGGCCAAGGTTGCATCTGATCGAGCACTCCCCGTATGAAATTGGCAAATTCATGCCCAGTAAAGGCGTGATCAACGACTTCGAGGTGGATGACGCCATCAAGTGAAATCGCGGGAAGGATAGAATAGCTAATCAAAATTAACATGCTGTTTACGATGAGAAGTAAAAATGTATACCATTTACCACGAACAAAGAAGTCGTGCCTCCTAGCACGGTCACCTCGAGGGGACCAGGCATAGTTTCTTCGCAACGAAAGACGGTTGAAGTGACTTTCATCTGCAAAAACTAGGTGGTAAGGCTCGAAGTGTTCTCCCACAAGCATTTTGAATGCTGCGCGATCATGCTCGTCCTGTTCAATCGCTGGTCGTGTTACCTAGAAAATGTTGGGTCTAAAGGTCTCATCTATTGATCACGATGGACACTACCTTCTTCCTTGTAAATCCGCGATGATGCAGCGTCCTCATGATTGTTGCTAGAGATGCATCGATGTGACAAATATGCCGCAGATATTCCGCAATCTCACGGAGCATAATGTCGGGCTGGCGCTCGACCAGATCTTCTAGGAACTGTATGAAGGTATGATACATGCAAAGAGATGTATTGAGGGGCACCCACCGTGGCGTCCAATGAGTTCAGAAGCCTGGGTCGGCCGTCTACAACTGATTTCTTCACGATCTCACCGGTTTCTCGAAAGCGCTTGCGGAGACCCCTCATGGTCCTGGGACGAATTCCTGTATATTCAGCTATTTGCGTGTCAGTTAGACCAGATTGCAGCGACATTCGAAGGGCTATCTCCTTCTCTGCCCTGGAGATGTGTCGACGCATCGTTGGAGTAGTGGTGTCAGTTATCTCACGCTACCAAATTCTTTACAGGTTCAAATTCCGACTCAGCCTGTGTGTGTATTTTTCGTGTTTAGGCCTATCGTTATGAAAACAGCTGTAATATGTGTAGATATCATATATCGTTGACATGGTTCCTTTGCGTTTCGATCCTCGACTAGCATGATCATTGGACTTGCCGTCGCCTCCACATCACTGAAAAATCAAGCGAGCTATAATGGATTATAATCCTCCGCCAGTGCACATAATCGACAAAATCCTCAATAATGTGGCGAGGTCAGAGATATCCCCTTAAATGGCTTTATAAAGGTACCATGGTCCTGACAATTGGCGCAACTATTGTCCGAGCGACCAAGTGTGCGGCTTTCGTCATTATAGAGTCAATCACCATCGCTCTTATTTGCCCGCCTCACAAGTGTGCCTTAAATATAATCTTTATTTCTAATGGCAAATTGCTACTGTGATTCTTCAGGTTTCCCGTTTTACAACACCTTGTTCTCGA
>JBBPLG010000201.1:0-34658 GCA_038089695.1 Xanthoconium separans | reverse complement strand
CGAGGATTTTCCTGGATTCACGATACAAAGCGTATAATCGGATCTGAAGCGTCACTTGAAGGAAGTCAATGATGAACAGGAGTGGAGAACATATGACGCACGCTGTATCAGAATCAACTCCAGGACACCAAGCCACGATTGGACAAAGAAATATTCTGTGCCTTGGGAAATGTGAGAAGGACAAGACGATCCGAATACATGATCAGGTTTTGCTCACAGCTGTAAGGGGTCATTCATATTTCAAAGTACTCAAGAATGCATCTCAAATGTTGACAAAGGAACACACAACTGACACGGCTCAGCATACAAAACACAAGTGAACGTCAAGAGATTTGCTTACTTTTTTGCTTGCGGGGGTTGCCAGGAAAGCTACAGAAAGCTCAATGGTAGGGCTGTGCGACACAAAAGTGCTGCCCACCAAACATATTCAAGCTAAGCGAATGGATTTGAGTGGTGTCATGATGAAACGAATCGTCCAGGAACTCACATAGCGAGTACATCGCCAACGTAACGGATCTGGGGCATGATGCAGAGTCATTCAGATGTAAGGTAAATCGACGTACCAGGATATAATTTACACTTCCGAAGTTGAAGAGGTTGTTCTACAGAAGAGAATTATTATAGTATCGGTCAAGAATACCAAGCTGGAATGCTTACCCAAATGTGATCCACCTAGTCGGTTGGACGATCAACGATATAGGATAGCAACACAAAAGACATTTACCTCGAGGTCGAAGGTGAGAACTATGAACAGAGAATACTAAATGAAAGTGAGATAGCACAGTATGCCATTGTACTCACTATGATCGTACAAAACGACGATGGACCCGGCCGCTGAAGTGCAACTTCCTGAATGAGATGCAGCCTGATCGAAATGACAGAAATCAACCTTGACACATCCGGGCGATCCTAAGAATGAGCGCAGTTTGGATATAGCCAACATTGCGATCCATGATGTACTGGCAGGATACCAGCTCCAATACAAAAAGTTAGTAGGCGCTACAACCTACCTGATTTTTATACTCAGATCCTGTGCTCTACCTGGCCATCTAAAGGTAAATGAAGGCCCTCGGACGCGATGCCTTATGTAAATGACACATTGTCCGTACTTCGCAGGTCCTCGGCAGTTGAGGCCATGTTGGCAGTACACTGTACGGTGCACGCCTACTCGGAGAGAACTCCACTGTGACCAGAATCACACAGTGGCCATGGAACTCTGAGGCCTGAATGATAAATCGCGTTCGATTCTGTAGCGAACAAGACCGCCTAGAGACAACAATGCCCGGTGCCGGGTACGCGATGCTCACTGGTGCACGGTACAGTTCAACCAGTTTACTGCATTGCAGACGAGAGACATGTTCAACATTTGCAGTGAGCGACTTTACTGCAGATACGTAGTGTAACCGCCCTGTTTCAGCCTCTTACTGCCAGTGTAACTTGAAGCTTCTTTGGCGAATCAAACCTCCCAGACAACAATGGCGTCAGGATGATCATATTCATATTCTCGGCCACCAAATCAATGCCTTGGTCATTCACAACCTCTGTCACCCAAGAGCCTGATCAACTCTTGTTCGTTCCCTGCTTCCTTCCAAGACTCGTCACTGTTCACACACGCCCCTTAGCAGAACCATGCGAAACCTGACGACAGTGAATGCAACGTCGACTCATGCAAGCTTGAGTATAGCTTATGTAGTCATCCGTTGTGTGTCCTGTCGTTACGACGCCCTTCTTCCCGACGTCGCGCTTGTCTATCTCAGCGTCCAAGGTTTGATCCAAGGCGAGGCATGCATGGGCCTTTGTGAGCTTGGCTTGGGAACACGGGGTAAGCGTGTTCGTAGTGGTGAATGTTCATTGTCCAGAAGAGCCGGAAGCGCCGCACTGTAGAAAAGAGCCAATCCGCGAACAAGTGCTTGGCGTAAAGGCCTAGAGAACTGGATTGAATGACGGTAAACACCTATCTGCGTTGATCTTTCTTTTCCTGCATAGTTACAGGTGCTGACAAGGACTGGTGATGTACCTTATGTCAGTCAGGCCGTCAAAGGTATAAAAAATGACTTTCGCCACACTCTGAAGGTGATGTTACATATAAGAGTATTGATTTCATTGTAATAACATGTACCTCGATAAGCTCTAGTAATGCCGTTTCTGTGGCCGTGTGGATGCGTTCGAGGGGGGGAAGGCACGACGGCGTCCTCTAGGACATCCCTGACGCTCGGCCCCTCCATGTAATGACACTCGTGAGATTCCGAGACGAGATCATCACTGCATCCGGATTTGGAACAAATTGGTGTGGGAGTGCATTGCGGGTACTGACTGCGGGAACTGGTTACGACTAGCATGCGCTCGGGAGTGGTTGGAGTACTATCCATGGTGCATCGTCCTGGTTGTGGGAATAGTCCCTTTCTGTATCTTGGACGAAGGATAACCGTAGGTTAAGGATTAATCGACATCCAATTACGACCTCCATTGGCGCCGGAAATTCCTCGGACAGTTGTTCCCATCGGACCTAACAGAGGAATGATCGGGTGAGATAATGGAGAGAATGTGAGAACAAGTTACTTACTCCAAAAATTTGTGTGGTGATGACAGCGACGATGCATATCAGTAATATGCTACACGAGGGACGTGATGTGTCATATCGCCAAAGGGATAAATGGAAACATACCACACAAGGTAGCCTCCGTTATCCTTACTGAGCACGGCTGTAATACGTACCCCACTCGATCTCTTAGTGCGGTATTCCGACATCCAACTACGAATGCCATGCAAAATGGCCAGTAGACATAGGATTCCGTCATACGCGATCACGGGCAACCAGATGTCATATGATTGGTAAAATGATGGGCCACCTGTGTAGGCACAAATGTACAACCTCGGCAGAAGCTCGTTCGTGACTATATCCGGACACGTAGCCAATAAATTCGTCAGCATGGCCGAATAGTTTGAACAGGTGGACCGACGTACTGCTTGCATCTGCATCAAGGAAACCAAAGATAGTGAGCATGGCTGCAATTTCACACACATATCCGAAAGCCATCAAGACAAGGATTTTCCTGGATCTTTGGTACAAGGCGTATAGTCGGGTCTGAAGCGTCACTTGCAGGAAGTCAATGACGATGGGCAGGAGTAGAGGACACGAGACATACACTGTATCAGGAACAACTCCAGAACACCCAGCCATGATTGGACGAAGAAATAGCCTTCGCCTTGAAAACGTGAGGACAAGACGAAATATATGATCAAGTTTCACTCACAACTGTCAAGGTAATTCGTACCTCAAAATACACAAGGACGCATCTCGACCGGTGACAAAAGAACTTACAACTGACACACCATCAGCAGATAAATATGTGCAAGGGAACGTTCAAAGATTTGCATACTTTTTGAGAGGCGGGGTGTCTAAGGAAAGCTAAAGAATGTTTGGAGATGGCTATCTGCGGCATGAAAGCTTTGCTTACCAAACATATTCAAGCTGAATGGGTGAATTTGAGCGTAGCATGACACAAATCGTTTTGAGCTCACATGGCGAGTGCGTCGCCGACGTAGCGGATCTGGGAACGATGTAGGTCCCTTCGATGAATTGAATATACTGTTGAACAACGTACCAGGAGATAATTCAAACTTCCAAAATTGAAGATGTTGTTCTACCCAAAAGACAAGTTGTTGTGGTATCGACAAGAACAGTGACCAAGCTGGGACGCTTACCCAAATATGATCGACCTAGTTAGCTGGACGATCAGCGCATATAGGACAGCGACACAGCAGACGTTTACCTCGTGGTCAAAGGTGAGAACTATGGACATAATGAACGAGGAAAGTGAATTTAAAAGACATGTTTTACTCACCATGATCGTATAAAACGACGATGGACCCGGCCGCTGAAAAGCAACTTCATGAATGACATGCAACGTGATGGAAATGAAGGAGGCCAACCTTGACACATCCGGGCAATCATAACAATCTGTGCAGTTGGGACATATCCTACGCTGCGATCCATAATGTACTAGGATACCAGCTCCAAAATAAAAAGTAAGTGGGCACTGCCGGTGGCGCCATTGTGGTAGCCTGTGTTTTTATACTCAGGCGGACAGTACTTTTTATAGACTGGCTGTGAAATTCTTGAAGGCAATGAGCTCGCCGCATCAGTACGTATGTACATACACTTTGTACGCACACTTTGACGGGAGATAGCTTAGGCCATGTTCGCATGCACAGATTACACTCTAGCCCCATTCAACATTTAACGCGGATATGTCCGACTTGGACAAAGTGGTATGTACTACTATAAGCTCTGAGTGAACTTGAACTTGCGGGACTGAAATAGAAAATTCACATCTCAAGTTCGTAGTGTATTTCGGTGACCCGGCTAGGACAATAATTTTGTCGGTATCAATGATGATGATGATCGTGCGCAGCAGAGTGGCATGACCTGATTAATATTACTGCGGCACGCTCACCTACACCGCTACTTACCACCAACTACTACTAACCAAACCTTGACTCTGAACGATAATTATGTTCAAGTCTGCCGCGACCAAGATTGCGCACAACACCACCATACCCGCGCTCGCTGGACTGTCTGACCTCCGGCCGCTCCAAGACCTCATAACCGCCGAAAAGACGGTCCTCACATCGTGCGTCGAGTCGTGCGCTCTCTTGCCAACTTATCTAGCTCAACATGCTCTCTGTTTTGTTTTAGGCTGCAGAAGCTGAGAATAGATCTCATCAAGGCCGGCGATGCGCTTCGAATATGGGGTCAAGGCGAGGGTGACGATCTTGGGGTACGTCCTAATGGATTCAAAGGGGAAGGCCTGCTCAAGTTGGACTGACAGGACATCCTTGCTGCGTCGGCGACAATACTCGCACACTTTTCGACTGCCCTCTCTACCTATTCGTCTCTCCACCACACCATAAGGGACAGCATGAAATCTGTGCGAACCCGCGAAGAAGCTCTCGATGAGCTCCGTCGTCGGCGGCGTCGTGTTTCTGCATCTGCCGAGGCCGCCGAGAAGAAACTCAACAAGATGAGTCCCGAACACAAGAACATGGGAGCTCAAACAGACATTCTCAACAAGCTCCGTGAAGAAATGCGGGCCTTGGATGGGGAAATAGTCCGTGAGGAGACAGAACTGAGCGATTATAAGCGTAAATGTACAAAGGATTGGATGGGTTTCAAGTTTGGTGGTCTTGTCGAATGCTGCGAAAAGGGTGTCGTGAGTGTACCCGCTTTTTCACTCTTTCTTTCTCCATGAAAGGTGATATTCTTTTAGATCGTGGGCGATATTGGTAGACAAATCATACAGGTAAGTTGGGAGTTGTCGAGTTCTCTCACTCCTCTGATCAAGTCGTCCACACAGTCCATTCCGGAGGACGTCACACAACCTGGCCTTCCTCGTGCGTATTATAGTGCGCACGGACGTATAGGTGACCTTGTTATCGAAGCACAACGTGCTGTCTCGCAAGTCACCTTTTCCGGAAATCCCTCAGGAAATGCGTCCACTTTTGCGCCTATCCATCGACCCCAGGCTCCGACCTCTCAGGAACCTCCCGTTCAATCACCCTTCCTTCCCACTCCTTCGTTGGGCAGTGAACTCACGTTGGGTGTGGCCACGTATAACCCGCCACCGGGCCCTCCACCTCCGGTATGTCGCATGTCTACTTTGCCTTGCTGTTGCCTGGAGGCTGGTGTTTTTCTCTGCTGCCATCATGCAACATGTGGAAGGAGATACATGCTAATGCACCATTCTAGAACAGGCAAGCTTCGGTCGACGAACTCGGGGTTCAGGCGTCATCAGTGCATACCGCACCTCAATTTTCGTCATTGCCCACGACAAAGGAGCGTGATCACGTCTCGAAGCCACCCTCGGTGGGTGCTTCACTGCCGTTGTCGCTCTCCGCGCCGCATGACAGTGGGGTGCCACGAACCGAGGATAACCAATCATTGATGGCATCCATTGCCGATGCCCTTTCCCAATCCCATCGTGGTTTCACTCTCGAGGACGCCACCTCACTCGGACACGCGGGTCCCGACGAACCTGTGCCAAAATATGAACCTCTCGCTGGCGACTTACCTCAATCGGCCAGGAGCGAACCTCACGGCCCAGCGACAAACGGACACGCGAGCTCAATTCCACAGACTGATGAAAGAGAGCCTAGAAGAGCGACGCGACGGAGTACATCACCACCATGTCTTCCACCGGGTGCAGCACCGGCTGCGATTAGGGCTTGGGATGATAAAATGGGTCAGGGTGAGGATGGTGCTCATTCTGATCGTCCGATATCGTCGAGCGCGGGTGTGCCTTCACAGCGACTTACTTCTTCCTCGGAACGGGTTGGGGAAGAAGAGGACGGGTTACCTTACGACCGTGACAGTGATTCTTTGCGAGAGGGCGGAACTAGCGGGGATGGTAAACGGAACGAAGAAGACACGTCATTTTCGGAAAGCGGTGGAGAGGCAAGCGTCGACGTAACCACCAGGACGAGTTACGACAAGCAAGGCACAACGTCTGTTCGGAGATCGGTGTCAACAGGTGCGGCTTCCAATCTAGGCGGTACCACGTCGCTATCGCGTGCAGGGAGTCAATGGCGAATCCCACGTGTTCCACCCCCGTCTGTAGACGCAGACGCACTCGATGAACACCAATCTTCTACCTACAAGCGGCAGAGCCTGTACAGTTACGGGCCGGGTACCCACGAAGACAGGGAGGAGATACAAACGGATGAATCAGCAGACGAACACGAGCATGGTGCGGCTGCAGCCAGAGAAGTCTCACGCGAAATGGACGCGTTGGCGTTTAGTGCAGCAGTTGCACCACGGTCAACATTGAGCGGGTATGCGACGCCGAGGGCATTACCGCCGGGATATGCGTCAGTGCAGAATCAAGAAGCTGTACCGTATCCTAGTTCATCTCCGCCGCAACCTCAGGCTTACAGAGGATCACCGCAGAACTCACTTCCCCCATCCCCCATCTTGCCTCCCAATCCGCCCTTTGCCAATCCAGGAAGAGGTGCGGCGTCATCGATGATAGAGACGCGATACCCAGGGCACGTATCAAACGATAACGCTTCTGGACACCTACCTGTACTCACCCCCGCTATCACCACCTCTGTTGTGAGCGGTGGCGGTGCGGGTTCACCCAGCCCAACATCTCCTAAGTACCGTTCCCCACCACCCGAATATCCACGTCCGACACCGCCGTTTTCGTCACCACTCATGGCCAGCTCTACGTCGTCCTTGAACAGCGCGGGCGGGGCCACTCCAGGCGGACCACGGACGATTTCGGCGGCTGCTTTCCGGAGGCAACAAGCACGGTCCCCGAGTGGGAGTGTGTCGGAAGTTGGCCCTGCAGACACGAGCCCGTTAGCGTTGAAGAAGCCGTCTGGGTCGCCTTCGCCTTCGTTTTCGGTACCGCGGCAACTCCATCCAGGATCGGCATCGGCATCGCCCGTCCCGCCGTCTATGAACAAGGATTTGCCCAAAGCAAGATTGTCGGTCGTGAACCCGGACCCACGAGTGTCGGACGAAGACGATGGAGCGGGGGAGGAATTTGATTATGTCAGAGCGTACGGTGGGGAGAGTGCAGGGTATGGCGCGGGCAAATACGTGAGTGATTTGGAAAAACATTGAAGGGGACGGGGTTCACGGAATGATGATGACGAACCTGACGAGTTTGTGATGCTCTTGCTTATCTCTTCCCTTATTGTTGACGGGCGGACGTTGGACGGTCTGATGGCTCTTTTCTTGTATTCGCTTTTATGGACACGATTGTAAATGTAGTGTGTATTTATTGTTCACGTATCATCGCTTCTCGACGCCCAAACTCCAGCTGACGATTCAATCGGTTTCAACGATGGGTCAACAGCAATTCTTCTGGCTCAGATTTGATACTGTGACTAAGTGTGACAACCAGTAAGCTTCGGAATCATCCGATCCTTAAATACACAGCCATGCAAATCCTAATTAGGTTGTAATAACCTGTTTCCTCCCCGCACTATCGCTAATCCGAGTCGAAGCTGATTAATTGATTGTTCAATCGGTTTTCACGTAGTAACCGACTTTTAGGCACATATAGGGCAGCTTTGTGTAAAATATGGCCCGCCAATATGACTGACGACCCATTCCTTCAGCAACTTCCAACTCTTCAGCGCTTGGGCGTAGATGAACCCACGCTGACCTCGCCTACCGAGGTTGCCAAGGTTGCAACAGCTTGGTTTGACGCATTTTCAACCGCTGTCACGTCGTTGGATATCTCGGCAATCCTTGATCTCTATCTTGACGATGGCTTTTGGAAGGACACTTTAGCATTGACCTGGGACTTTAGGACCATTGAGGGTAGGGACGCAATCAGGAATCTCTTGGACCATCGACTCACTTCCACCGGTTTGGTGGACCTACGTCTCTGCCATGAGCCATTCCTTGCCCCCGTACTTTTGAAGCTGTTCCCTGATCTAGTCTTATTGAGACTCTTCTTTGAATTCGGGACCAACGTCGGGAGGGGCTCAGCTGTTTGCTACCTGGCCCCTGTACCAGGTGCAACTTGGAAGGCATATTCCGTCTATACTTGCTTGCAATCCCTCAACTGTTATCCTGAACAGGTAGCCATGGAGATACCGTCATTTTACCAAGCTGATCTCGGATATAGATCGGACCTTTCCGCTCACAAGCCCCCGAACATGGAACTTGGGAAGAAAGACGGCGTCGAGAGGTGGAGCTCGTCGATGGCGATCCGACTGTGATCGTGGTCGGCGCCGGCCACAGTGGCCTCGAGATCGCTGCAAGATTGAAATACCTTGGTGTTTCGCACCTAGTGATTGACAAGAAAGCTAGGGTTGGTGATAGCGTGAGTCGTAGCTCTGATGTATTGGCAGAGACTCAAGGCATCAGTGGAGGGATCGTTACAAAGCATTGTGCTTGCATACCCCCACTTGGTTCAATCATATGGCATATTTACCGTGAGTCTCGTTGTGTGCGTTGAAGGGCGCCTTACCACCCTCTGGTTCTAGATTCCCACCAACCTGGCCCCTGTTCACTTCAGCTGGCAAGGTAAGAAGACCCAGCACTCTCAGGACTCTCTTCGACCAATAACGTGATTGCATCAGGTTGCCGATTGGTTGGAGGGTTATGCCAACTATCTTGAGCTCAATGTGTGGACTTCCTCCGTGATTACCAAGGCAGAGTGGAACGACGACCTGAAAACATGGACTATCGAGATCACCAAAGGCGGAAAGGACACTCGAGTTTTCAAGGTGAAACACCTAGTCTTTGCGACTGGTTATTCAGGTCCTCCGCAATCGCCGGACATCCCAGGCAAGGTAAATTGTCGAGTTGGCTCTCCAATCCCGCTTTTTACCCAATGATCCATCGCTTACCAGGAGGACTTCAAGGGAGAAGTGGTCCATTCCTTCGAATTCACTTCTGCGGCAAATTACATTGGAAAGAAGGCGATCATCGTTGGTTCCTGTGTCTCTGGTATGTCTAGCGAGGTACGCGGAGGCACATCATCTAATACTAGCCCAAGGTCACGACATCGCCCAAGATTTCTTCGACCACGGCGTTGATGTCACAATGTCCGAGTCTATCGTGTCACATCGATTATGAGAACTTTTCCCGACTTACGTCATGTCATTCTAGGTACCAGCGTTCATCTACGCACGTTCTTTCAGTTGAGAGGATCAAAGAACTGCTTGGTGGTATTTACGTTCTAGTTCTGTGAACGCCACTCATTGACGGACGATTGAATAGTTTTTTACAATGAGAGCATTCCTACTGATATCGCGGATATCTATCAGGGCAGTCTACCAAATGGCGCATCGACGCGCATTCGCCAACGCGTTGTACCCCACATTGCGCAAACCGCTGATAAGTGAGTACAGCCCAGAAGTTCCTAAATGTGTGTTGATAATAACTCGGAAACACAGAGAGTTACTTGATGGTCTCGCCAAAGTAGGGTTCAAGACGAATCTCGGCCCATACGGAGCTGGCGTCTTTCAGCTTTTGATTGGAAATAAGGGAGGATACTACATCGGTAAGTCTGTCAAAGATGGTGTCCTGCGGGTTTTAACGATCTCTCGGAATCGATAGATACCGGTACGAGCAAACACATCATCAACGGTGATATCAAGATCAAGAACGGGAGCGCTATCGAGCGTTTCACCGAGAGGGGACTCAAGTATGCGGATGGGACGAAGCTCGAAGCAGACATCGTGGTCTTTGCGACTGGGCAAGTCCACACACACTACACGTACATGCCAGTGTGAGTCTCATGTCGTCCTCTGTGAAGATATGGCGATCCAAGGGAGCCCGTACGCGATGTTTGTGGTCCACAAGTCGCAAACAAGGTAACTAAGGTGTGGGGCTTTACGGAGGAAGGCGAGATAAGTGGCGTTTGGAGGGACTGTGGGCATGATGGCTTGTGGTTCGCTGTCGGTACGTCGTCGCAAGCCACTCCTGTATGCAGCATCGCAGTGCCTGACTTGCCCTGGTTCAAAAAAGGTGATTTTGAGTTGTCGCGCTTCCATAGCCGCCATCTTGCGTTGCGTAAGTGACGGTTGTGTGCATAACGGGTTATTCCATTAGCGCTGACGAGGGACTGCAGAAATCAAAGCCATTGAGGCGGGCATCTTGAAGAGATCCGAGGTCAAATTTTGATAACAGAACGCACTGGGTCGCAAGGGCCAATTGTACATCCTACTTTTTGTGGTTATCCTACCAAGAATGAGAAGTCGATAAGCAAAACGTAGCGCAAGGGTCGCTAATATTAAGAAGCCCACAGGCACCAACTACGATCGTGAAGGCTCAACCCGTGCTCTTACAGCCGTCTTGATCCTGTGAAATGCGTGGGTCGACTCAGAGCTCGACGTCTCCAACCCAGAACCGATCGCTGCGTTCATTGCACGAGAGGAGTCCCCCGGTGAATAAGATCCTTGTTTTTCCATCGCAGACGTAGGAGGCGGACAGTTCGATGACAAGGATACGAGGTTTCATTTGTCCGCCTCTAGCGTGACAGTCGTGTTTCATCGCTAACATATCGTCTGTGGCTGAGCATCTAGTACGATCATGTTGCACCGCGCTAGAACGAGTGTTGTGGTCCTTATTCGAGTTAATGTACAACCATCTCTTAAACATACAAACACCAAACACAAGTATAAACCCACAACGAAGGAGCTTGGACAAAGTTGTAGCACACAAAGCCAACATCAAGTACCAGCAATCAACTGTTCCAATCTCTCAGCGTTCATCCCCTCAAACCTAGGGACGATCCTGCATTTGAAAGGGAGCGGATGTCTGTGCAAAATACATCAGCACCAATCAATTATGCGTACATTCCGAGGCATCGCGAATACTCACACGGCGAGCCCAGTTGAAAACTTCGGTTCCACATGTATTTCTTCCCCGTTTTCGTCCAAGGGTCTCAATATTTTGAACAACGCCAGCACCTTGGCGAAAACCGTGCACAAGGATATGGTCGCAAAGTGTCTGCCGACGCAGATGCGTCGACCGAATCCAAACGCAATATGCACCGTATCATCAGGTTTGAGCGAACCGTCGTCATTGAGGAACCGTTCGGGAATGAACGCATGAGAATTCGGGTACCTGGATTCGTCATGGGCCATTGACCTGGAAAAAAAAAAGAGGACATCAAAGGTCTCAGACTTTATCAAGTGTTGCAGAAATGCGAACCAAAGGTTTGGCAAGATCATAGCACCTGGAATCGGGCATCAGTAGGCGTTCCAGAAATGGGCATTGAATAATTACCCTTTGGAATATGGTACCCAGCATACACGTCGTCATCCAAAGTAGCATGGGGAATGGCTGCATTATTGGGAGGATGAGAGATCTGCGTCGTGTAACCAGAGAAATACTGACAGAGCGGAAGGGTCGGATTATATCTGAGCGTCTCCCGAACAATGGCATCTATCAAGGGTAACGCAGGTCGATCGTCCATTGTCGGCAATCTCTCGGGGCCAACTACAGCATCTATTTGCGCTTGTGCTCTTTCCTGAACTTCTGGGTTCACCATCATCGTGAGAAAGAAGGTCGATAAAACCGCGTTGGACTGGTATATTTGTCAACGGTGGGATCATGGTACGGACAAACGACGTTGCACGTACGGTCTCTGATGCACCTAGATTACGTGGAATCGGTATAGCTTGTCACGAGTCATGTAACTGAAAATGACGTACCCAAAAACGCGGTCCCAGTTGCCTCCTTGAGTCCTTCCATCCAAGATTCTTCGGGTGAAGTTCCCCTCTCTTCCATGTGTCTGAATGCGTCGTGGATCATTGACGGTCCTGTACTCTCCCTCTAGCACATGTTGTCATCAGCGTGTGCTAGAAATGCGCGGCTGAAAGACTATTACCACTCTTTGAAGCGCATACTCAAACGGTCGTTCGAGATAGTGTTTTGTAAAGGCGCGTGCCGCCGCCATTTCATTCTTGAACGACATGCCTGGAAACCATGATGGGAGATATTTCACTTGAAAGATATTCATTTCATAATCAAAGACGAAGCAGGGCATGGAATCCACTTACACCAAGGGAAAGCGCCAAGAATAACAGCAATGTCGGGACGCAAAGGAGGCACCACGATCGTCAACACGTTTGCCACCATATCAATGAGGTCGTCCTTGCGAGACGGCTCATAGTCGTACGCGCTGTTCAGAATTATTGATGCCGTGTACCTGGATGGAGACATGAGTCATCCGAGTCCATCGACGTATTTTTCCTCGTTCACTTACTCGAAGATATGGTCATCGAGTTTTTCTGGCGTTTCAAGTAATTGCCGGAGGAAATGGCATGCTCTGCGATGTTGATAAGGCACAAATCTGAGTGTGGCCTCTTGCCTGAACGTCTGATGGAAAAAGCGCTTGTGGAGTCGCCACCGATCGCCATAGGGCTTGAAAGGTGTAGTAAAGTGCACCCCACACCTGAAAATGTGGATTGAGATCAGCCGTAATGAAGAGTCAGAGGCCTGACATATCAATAGCGATAAAGTATGGACGATCTGAATAATTATTAGACCGTTTCTCGAGTAGTTCCTGGGCGATATTCTCTGAATTGATGATGATAATATCCTTTCCTAGCAGTCGAGAATAGACTATATCACCTGTACGGATATCGGTTTGACAAAGGACGTAGAGACAAGAATATTGAAACCTACCATATGTTCTGGCCCAGTTGGCATATGTCAACCATGGAGCGTCCGTGTCGACACCAATGACGTTCCCAACCCATGGTAAGCCGGGAGGGCCGGGGGGTAACGGGTAAGGACTTCGATTCCTGAAGGCCTGTCGTCCAAGATACAGGATCACTAGGCACCCAATCCCCAGGGAACCCGTTGTCGTCCAATCATGCATTGCGAGAATAGCAGACCTTCAAACATCGTAGGGTAGGCCTCTGCCATTTATACTGCACGTAAAATCCCAGGCTCCCACCCATCTGCTAAGACGAGAGGGGCGAGATCTGAGAGAGAATGGTCAGGTGCGTGAGGCGACATAATTTCGTCACATTGCTCCCGTTTCCTCCGGCCACAGTGGCAAATGACACAAACCGACGTCCACAGCTTGAATAAACTTAGAGGATGGGTAAGCTCTTCCACCTCCTTGCTAAGGGAACAGAAGAAGCGATCGCGCGTCATCTTGCGACACTTCTAGATGTGGGCAGCCCGACTGTGATCTTTGGGAGGCATGTCGACTTGTTGTACGTGCATTGTTCATTGCTGGCTGGAATAGGACTCGGTATGGCACTTGACAGCGTCCTTGTGGGAGCGGTTCCTGGATTCGCGTGCGCGGACGCAGAGCTCCGCAGAAACCTACTCCGGGACGAGTACCCACATGATGTGGTTGAGCGTCTGTGGCGTGCAAGATTTGTAGCATGTTTTATGTGTACCTGTCATACCCATGAATGGATGTTGACACACTTATCCTTGAATGCATTGTCCAAGGGGGGATTGAGCTGTGGGTAGATTCATGTGCTTCAGACGACTGACAGCAGGTATGCAGTTGACTGGGTTATGGTGATCGTGAAGGTTCGACCCCCACGCACTTTAGCGCTGATCATTCATAATTGTGATACATGTACACCGTCGTCAATCCATCTTGTATTCTTACAGCTGTCCTGATCCTGTGAAACACGTGGGTTGGCTCAGAGCTCGACGTCGCCAACCCAGACCTGATCGCTGCGTTCGTTGGACGAGAGGAGTCCCCCGGTGAGTAAGATCCTGGTTTTTCCATCGCGGACGTAGGAGGCGGACGGGAACCAACCACGAGGTTCGGGTGCAGTACCTAGTCAACGTGTTGGCATACTCGGGTTGGACGATGACGACGGTACGTACCCTCTACACGCAGCTTTTTCCATTCCAGGGCTGGGGTTGATGGGGAGGACGCGGGTGAGAGGAGAAGAAGCCAGGCGTCGTCCCAAAAAACGCCTGCACCTGCGTGTCCGACTGAGGAGGCGTCCCTCTCGCCGTGATGCAAAAGGGCGACGGGGATAGATTTGGCGTCTGTAGGTGTGACAAAGGGGACGAGTCCGTGTACGGATCTGGGACCTGGGAAGCCGTGTTCTGGATCGGGGGCGGGAAAGACGGTCGACCAGGTGTCTGTGCTGGGAGTGTAAATGTCGAGCGGGGGTGGGGTGCCCTGCGCGACTTGGGGGAGTTGGAAACCGGCGAAGCCTGTGGTGGAGTGAGCGTGAGAGAAGAATCCAAGATGTGAGACGGACCTCCAAAGCGAACGAGGACAGGCTCCGAGGTGGGGGAGAAGGAGACGGCGGTGATGGTGGTGCCTCCGCGAGGTGGGGCGGGTGCGTCTGCGAGCTTGTTCCAGGTGTGAGCGGCGAGATCGTAGGCGTGCAACGTCGCGAGTCGGCCTGACGCGGGGCATCCCGCGTGAATGTACAATTTACCCTAGATAGCGACAGATCGAGGCAGGATCGGACATGAATGCAGGATACATACCCCGGCCAGCGCAGAGGCGTGGTAGCTCCTCAATGCGGGGGCAGCGTCCGAGTCGTCGTTGAGGGTGGGAAGACGTTCCCAAGAAATCGACGAGGTTTTGTCGAGCGCATCGAGCGAAGCTTTCCAAATGCCGGTCTGGAAGCGATCGAGGGGGGCCATGTCTACGCCGCCACGACCGCCCCAGACATAGAGAGAGTTGGTTTGCGGGTCATGGACGGCGGATGCACCGACGCGGGGTTCTGGAGCGTGGGAAGTGGAAGTATCTAGGGCGCGTATAGAGCGGGAATCGAGATTGAGAATGTGGAGTGCGTTGTCGACGGGGATGCGAGGACGACGTTCGCCCGAGTAGAGAAAAAGACGGCCAGCGTTGGATGCAGCGGCGCAGTGGGACGAGCGGGCTGGCAGAGATCCGACGAGGGACCAGCGAATGGACATGTTGGGACGTTGGTTTGTATTGAACCGAATGTGGGATTCCTTTTGTTACAGGAAACGGACCTTCTTTTGTGTCGTTGTACCCTTTAAAAAAGATGCATCTTCCCCTTCCCAATGCTTGCTAGTCTTTCTCTCTCCTGGTCTGGTACCAGTCATGATCATGTCCTCCTCCTCCTCCTCCTGTCAGTTCAGTTCAACTTTGTTCCTCATACTACTTACTGACATTGACACAGCCACCGTAGAGAATGCCTGGCGCAAACATAAACCCGCTCCTCTCCAACTCGACCGTCGTGCTTCCGTCCTCTCCTCCATCCAGTCCAACGCACCCTCCTCCGCATCCCTGTCTGATGTCCCTTCCGACGCCACACAACGCCGCACAAAGCTCGAGCGTCTACGTCGCAAACTCGGACAAGAGGTCCCCGCGACCGCCGTATTTCCCACCACGGCTGTCCCTCCCACACCCACATCCAAGCGGTCACACCGTGGGCGCACCCGCTCCATCACGCGGCTTGCACAACCGGACGACGCCCGCTCCCTCTCGTTCTCGTTCAGCTCCGACGAGAGCCTACACAGGGTCACCTTGTCCACTCGCGTACACTCGCCCCACTCCTCCAGGACCCGACAAAAGCACATATACCAAACTGGCGCTCTCCCACCAGTACCACCCATCCCTCCCCATCCATCTTCCCACGACGACGATGCCGGTCTCATCCGTCCCCGCCAAAAGATTGCTGCGGGTTCCAAGATAGGTGGCTCAGATTTCAAAGCAGCTCGCCGCGCCAAACGAGAGGGCAAGCTAGCCGAACCGGGCGAGATGATCGAGATGGTTGGCTTTTTGTGGTAGACCATTCGTCTCTCCCCCCTTGGCTTCTACATGGCTGCGAAGGGGCGGGTCCCTCGTTCCGTCAGCCACTTTCACGTCATTCGACGCTTGCTGTACGAACGCCACGACCTACGCACCCTTGCACTCGCTGGGGAGTCATGGTACACTCGACGGAGGAAAACTTATATGGACAATGGCGCTATGCAAAAGAGTATGAACTAAGAATACATTCATGCAACCTCGCTCTCGATATGTTGCTGTCCTCGCTTTGTCTTGTAACCGTAGTTATCCCTGTATGTAATTGTGTCTCTAGTGTTTTCTAGCAACCCTCTTACACTTGGTCCATTCCTTCCTGAGTGCAAGCCCTGTTTCAGCAGGTCCGTCTATCTCGTGGTATTACATTTCAAGGAACCAGATATTGATTGACATGGTCCGGGGTTTCCACTGGCCGATTGTGCGGCAGAATGTTACCCCATCCAAACCGACCTTCAATTGTCACGTTGCGACCTTGACTTCAACCTTCAACTCACGGTCGACTAGGTCCGCTGTGCAAGTTGATCTCTCTAGACCGGTCAATATTCCAGTTGGCATTTGCTTCCGACCGCTCGGTCGATCGTGCGTTCAAATCCATGACGTGACAGTCCTGACCCCGGACTCGAGTCCTCTTCGGCATCGATGGTTGTCGTGTTTCGTCACTCCACATTTTGCCGAATGTCCGATTGACAGTTCACATATATGACTTACTTAGAAGTGACAGGGGATATAAATCTTCTCTACAGGCTTTCTGCTGTTTCCAACCCCAACAGGATGCATGACTGGCAAAAGGCTACGTGCGTTTTGGCACTCGGCTTCTTCGTCCTTTTGTACATCTCACGCTCTCTCAAAAATCGAAACCTTTACCCATTGCCGCCTGGACCTCCGGGTGTACCGTGGGTTGGAAACGTGATCGGTCTCGACAAGGATGCTCCTTGGCTGACATATGCTGAGTGGGCAAGAACTTATGGTACGTTACGGTTGATCACGCTCAGCTATACCTCACATCAAGACATCTGCACAGGTGATCTACTTTATACTCGAGTGATGGGAAGGGATATGATTATCATCAATTCAGAAAAGGTCGCCAAAGACCTTCTTGAAAGCAGGTCCGCGAATTATTCCGACCGCGCACAGTTTAGAGTCATGGAATGGTTAGCAGGCTCGTCGATGCCGATTTCACAGAATGCTGATCTCAATCAATATGGCAAGGTCTGGACAACAATGGAACTCCGTTTCCTTGCCGTACGGCGATCGATGGCGACTCCATAGACGTTTCTTTCATCAGACATTTAGACTCGATGATGTAGACAGATTTTTCTCCTATCAACACCACAGGGCGTGTCGTCTCCTCCACCAGTTGCTCGAAACGCCCGAAAAACTCCGCGATCATGCATTCGAGTAAGTGCGAAAGAGAAAACTGCATTGATCGACCCGACTAATCTTTCATCGAGATACACGGCATCCATCATTTTGAATAGCACCTACAACTATGATCCGACCTCCCGCAAGGATGATCTTATCGAGACGGTGGAATTCATGTCAGACTTTCTCACGCATACTCTCCGTATCGAGGTGACTGTGCTCTTGTGCACATTTCCGTGGTGTGAGTCGATTACATTCCTTGATTCGTGTTTGATCATTGTGATTTTAGTGGTTTATCTCCCCTCGTGGTTGCCTGGCATGTCGTTCAAGAGGGAAATGGCGAGGGCACGCGTGTATACAAAAGAGTATCTCGGAAGGCCGTTTGAACACTCTCTTCAAAGATCAGCAAGTGTTACTCGATGGTTCTTCTCCTCCATACCCTGAATGATCGAGTAAACATTCTAGAATGGTAGCCTCGGACAGTCCATGGTACACGACGCACTGCAATCCATGGAAATAAAGGGTGCTTCACCCGACGAATCCTGGCTGCAGGCACTCAAAGAAGCATCTGGAACTGCTTTTTTGGGTATGCCGCCGCTTGGATACTTGTAAGATCTTGTACTGACCTCAATACCGGACAGCTGGATCAGAAACCGTATGTCGCCATGTTTCGATGGTGTAGTCATCGTCTAAAGATGAATCAGTCAAACGCAGTCTTGATGTCCTTCTTTCTCGCGATGCTGGCGAACCCGGCAGTCCAGGAAAAAGCGCATGCACAAATAGATGCAGTAGTGGGCCGGGACAGGTTGCCGACAATCGACGATCGACCTTCGTTGCCCTTGATAGATGCCATCTTTCGAGAGACGATCAGATACAACCCTGTCTCTCCTCTCTGTAAGCGATGTTGCTAAATGCGATTCGTCGCCTAATACGACGCAGCGGTTCCTCATGCTGTCATGGACGACGACGTGTATAACGGATATCATATTCCAAAAGGTAGTTCCAGTTTCGAACGCTCAAATGCGAGTAGGGACTGACAGCCGATTTTTAGGTGCTCTCGTCTTTACAAACCTCTGGTTCGTGTTTCTACCTTCCCTTGAGGTGTAATGAATAATTATGACCTCTTTTCTTCCCCAGGTCCATGGCACACGACGGATCCAGGTACCCCAACCCACATGCGTTCATCCCCGAACGATTTCTCGACGACGACGGCTCGCTCAAACCTGACGACATGCAACACATCACGTTTGGATTCGGTCGACGTATGTGTGTCGGGCGGCATTTTGCAGATGCGTCCCTGTGGGCGGTCATGGCCAAGGTGCTGAGCGTATTCAAGATCCTGCAGCCTGTGGACGAGCATGGGGTAGAGGTGCCTGTCGAACCCAAGTTTTCAGGCGGGGTGGTCGTGTGAGTTTGTCTGCGATCGGGGGTGGATTCGTTTTCTATCGGTGCTGACCCGCAACGTGACTCGACAGACATCCGCTTCCGTTTCGATGTAGGATCGTCCCAAGGTGTGAGGGGATGGACGCTGAGAAATTGGCGCAGTTGATCGCTGCTACTGGTTGACGTCGTGTTTCAAAGTGGCGAGTGACTCTGGAAAGTCAGAGATGTACGATTTGAGTTTGACGTTGGATGCGTGCGGGCAAGAAGGACTTGGGATTGGGCACGGTGTGTTTTCACATAGAGCCAAGTTGACTTCCAAAGCAGTGACATGCGAGCACGTTCGTAGTCTAACATGTACAAAAGACGATGCCCGATCACTTTCTCGTAAATATCTATCGGTTCGTGCAGCAACCCTGCGATTTGGCCTCGTACACCCGCGGTGTCCCAAAACAGGGTACATGCCCCTCGTGGTAGACGGTTTCTGCATCAGACAAGGACCTACTACTTGTATGTGACGTGACACGTGACGTGCGTGACACCCGCGTCCACATTATCAGCGCGTCGGGGTCGCGTCTCTTTTCTCCCAACCACCACCTCCCACGAAATGATCACCCACGAGGAACATCAATATATTTCCCTCGTTCAACGCGTCATCACAGACGGCGAATCACGCAACGATCGCACTGGCACGGGCACATACGCCATCTTCGCGCCGCCCGCCCTGCGTTTCACCCTCACCAACGCTACACTTCCCCTTCTCACCACAAAACGCACCTACCTCAAAGGTATCGTCGAAGAACTTCTCTGGTTCATCCGCGGTAAAACAGACGCCAAACTCCTCTCGGAGCGCGGCGTCAAGATCTGGGACGGAAATGGCTCCAAGGCGTTTCTCGAGTCGCGCGGGCTCGGACACCGCCGTGAAGGCGATCTCGGACCCGTGTATGGGTTTCAGTGGCGTAATTTTGGGGCGCAGTATGTCGATTGCGAGACGGATTATACAGGACAGGGTGTCGATCAACTGCAGGAATGTATCGACAAGATTATCCACAATCCCACCGATCGACGGATCATTCTGAGTGCTTGGAATCCAGCGGGTGAGCGATGCACTTGCGTCTCGTCTCATCGGAGCATGCAGGATTGATGCAACCGTGAACAGCGATCCCAGAGATGGCTTTGCCACCTTGCCATATGATGTGCCAGTTTTACGTGCACATGACTTCCGATCCAGAAGGCAAAAACGGATTATCGTGTCTCATGTACCAACGCTCCGCAGATCTTGGTCTCGGTATTCCGTTCAACATTGCATCGTATGCCCTTCTCACACATATGATCGCACATGTCACCCACACCGAACCGCGCGAGCTCATCATCCAACTCGGAGATGCTCACGTATACAAGGATCACGTCACCGCTCTCCAAACACAACTCCAGCGAGAGCCGAAGGCTTTCCCTACCATCCGCTTCGCGCGAGACGTTGATCATATCGACAAGTTCGAGTATGACGATATTATAGTGGAGGGGTATGACCCACATCCCTCGATACCCATGAAAATGAGTGTGTAACGCTATGAACACATGCCGGATACCATGGAATGGAATGGTTTTGTGTAGTTGTACTTTGGCCATGTGGTACGTGATGCATGATGCATAAGGAAAGAAGCAACAAACGAAAAAAAAAAAAGAACCCACCTCGCATTCAAGAGATCCAGTTGCTACCTCCATCATAAACTGGGTTTCTAAAAAGAATTTCGCGAGCAGTATTCGACTTTGTAGAGGTCGTACATTCAATCAAGTCTGCAATCCTGAGGTATGGCTGGATCCGCCTTGGATCGCTTTTTACTATCGTGTATCAATGACTCTATGAGCATGATAGACAACGTAAAGATGTCGTCTTCTTACTTACCTTGGGCAAAGCGTATGAAGCTGGGCAGGGGTCCTGGCGCAGTGCCCCCCTTGTAGTAGAATAATCCAACCATCTTCCACCGCGTACGCCAGGGTGGGTTAGTCCCACCTGCCCCTCTCCAACACACAAGCCAAATCATTCCAGAATAGCAGTGTCACCTGCACAGTCGATGGTCGTGTCGAAGGAGAGTCCCAGCCCACGAGGTGAGTGTCGTTAGTAGAAGCCTGTCACCTTCATCAGCTCTCCGACTCCTCCAAGCACGCTCACACGTCCCACACCCAACTTGCGCACATTTTATGTTGCTTGAGACCACAGTGCATGAACGAGGCCGTTCTCGAGCGACCTCGCCATAAAAATGACCGTGGCTCAAATTGTCAGCGAGTGGAATCTCTCGAAATATTTGGGAGGTCTATGGTTATGCTTGACCCTCGCGCTGGGCCTTGCTGTTTGCGTTGCTGACTATGCTAAAAAAAAAACACTGTCACCCCCTTACCTTTCCAGGTGTGTTCAGGTTTCTCGTTCCCACCTACTGGCAGTGCAACCTGAGCTTGACAGGTTTCAAGGGATGGGACAGAAATTTCACTAATACATCTCCGCCGTACGATGTGCAACGTAGTAGTGAGACCAAGGTGAAACGATAAATCTAGTTTTACTGAAAATTTTCTGTGAGTACGAGCAAGTTGTTGGAGCTCAGTTACTCACTGGCATGTGTCACGACAACAGAAGGAGAAGGATCCACTTTTCAGGCTCCGACGACGCAGTTTGACCAAACTCCATCAAGTAGTTCTTGGCAGCCTCAGATTTGTGTTCCTAGTCTTAGTACGTATATTTAACTTGTTTTTCGGTTTCGTCGGGTGTCTCCTCTGTCTACAACTCCCTCAGGCGCATCGGCTTCCCCTGTCCATCCCGGTGTTGGGCACCCCGAAGCATCAGGAGACCTCCATCCGAAATGCAATTGCAGTAATGCTATATTATTATTATTTTACTTAAAACTTTTGCCTACGACCCTCTTTAGCATCTCCCATGACGACTTCGTATTGATAAGTTGGCATCCGTTGTGACATCCCGCTGGCGTGCTGTCTGTTTCACGTCGCACTCTGTTCACGAACCACGATGTCATCGGGCGGCGTATATGTCAGCGTGGGTTTGTGCTGACCCCTGCTCTACCAGCTGGCCATGCGCGTGTGGCCATGCCTGGACCAACGTCGTTCTCGATTTGGCTCTTTCCTTGTAATTGCTACCAGGTACGTATCACTGTTTACGACAACAGATCTGATAAGTTTCCTGATCTAGGCATGGTGAATTTGGCAGTGAGTGTCCGACTCTGAGGCGGGCCGCCACACTGGTGTGGCTACATCATCATCATCACGGACTCGGACTTGTCTCAAAGGGATCTGGCCCGTTGGCTCCGTTCGCCTTGGTGGATCTGGATTGTTCTAGCCACAAGCTTCGGTCTTCTGGTTAAGGGAACGTTTGATTCGGGCGTTTTGTGAAAAGCAGCGTCGGGTTTCCAGACTAATTCAAATAGTAAATGGTATCAGAGTACTTGTTCATCTCCCAGAGATCATGATCCTGGCATAGGCCAGGAAAACATGCAGGACCCAGGCCAGCTTACGATCCCCTTCTGTCGCCAGGAACAGAAGTTTCGGCTAACTCACTCGGTTAAGTAACAATGGTTTACACTCGGGCTGACATGGAGCATTTCAGGAATGCAGAGGTACCATCTCATTTGATAATATTACGTGCAGTGGGGGGATGTGGAGGCTGGCCCAATATAAAACACCTTGCCAGTTTTCCGATGTTTCTAATTCCTCACACTATGACTGACTGGAAAATTAGTGGGACATTGGCACTTGGATGCCTCGTCGCTTTGTATCTCGGGCGACAAACTCTCAGACGTCGAACTCTCTCATTCCCCCCTGGACCTCCCGGTTTACCATGGGTTGGGAACGTTGTTGGTGTTAACACAGATGCTCCATGGTTGACATATGCAGAGTGGGCAAAAACATACGGTAGGTTGCAACATGTCCACTGGCGACGTCGCTATCTCAGGTCGGTGATTCATAGGGGACCTAGTTTATACACGTCTCCTCGGAAAAGATATCATCATTATTAATTCAGAAAGGGTCGCCAAGGACCTGCTCGAGGTCCGATCCAGGAACTACTCGGATCGCCCGATGTTCGTAACGCTTGGATTGTCAGAACTTATCTTTCTCCTCCGATTTTGGTCTCAGTCCCCCTTTTCAGATCTGGGCAGCAGTTTACATCATCTTTCTTGCCCTACGGAGATCAGTGGCGACTCCACAGACGTTTTTTTCATCAGACGTTTAGGCTGGCTGCGACGCACAGATTTCTACCCTATCAGCAACAGAAAGCGTGTCACCTTCTCCGGCAGTTGCTTGAAACACCCGAAAAACTACATGATCATGTGTTCGAGTAAGTGTACAAGAGAAGATGCATTGATAAGGGTTAACTGAACTCTCCATTGAGATACACGACGTCTGTCATTCTCAACAGCGCGTACAATTATGAACCAGCAATCCGCGGGGACGTTCTCATTGACATGGCTAAAAACCTGTTGGCGATTCTCGTGCGTGCTCTGCGCTCCGACATCAGTGTTATCCTAGGTGCCTTTCCGTGGTGTGAGTCGATTTTGTGCTTTTATTCGTGGTCGATCACATCATGAATATGTTTCAAAGTGTTTTATCTCCCGTCATGGTTACCCGGCATGTCGTTCAAGAAGGATATGACGGAGGCACGCGTGTATTCAACTGAGTATCTCGGACGGCCGTTCGATTACTCACTTCAAAGATTGGTAATTGTCATCCGGTTATCGTTTTCTGCCTATCTTGAATATTCTATGTGTGCCAGAGCGATAGCTGTGGGCCTTGCATGGTACACGATGCATTGCGATCCATGGAATCAATGGGAGCTTCGCCTGAAGAGTCGTGGATGCAGGAGCTCAAAGAAGCGTCTGGGACTGCATTTTTGGGTATGTTACTTAGTTCCTAGCAAAATTTTGCACTGATGTCTACGTCGGTCAGCTGCGTCGGAAACTGTACGTCACGCTTCGTTATCTCCGCGCCATTGCTAACAGGATGTAACAGAGCAACGCAGTCCTAATGGCATTTTTTCTCCTAATGATCGTTAATCCGGCAGTTCAGGAGAAAGCGCAAGCACAAATCGACGTTGTTGTCGGTCGGGGCAGATTGCCGACAATGGACGATCGACCTTTGTTGCCCATGATAGATGCCATTTTTCGAGAGATCTTGAGATACAACCCTGTCCTTCCTCTTTGTGAGTGATTGCCTGGTTAACTCTCATCGCTCATTTCGTATATGCAGCCCTTCCACATGTCTCCATTGACGACGACATGTATGGCGAATACCATATTCCAAAGGGTAGGTGCAAATACCCGGAACGACTGACTGTTCATTGATGTTATCCAATCTTAGGGGCTATCTTATTGGCAAACCTCTGGTCCGTGCTTCCTATTGACCTTCTGCAGGTATCTGCGACAACCTGAGATCTGACTTTTTTTTTTTTGCCTAGGTCAATCGCACACGACGAATCCAGGTACCCTAACCCTCATGTGTTCATGCCTGAACGATTTCTCAATGATGACGGGTCGCTCAAACCCGACGACACGGAACACATCATGTTTGGATTCGGTCGACGCATGTGTGTCGGGAGACATTTTGCTGATGCGTCCTTGTGGACGGTCATGTCCACAGTGTTGGCCGTATTCAAGATTCTCCCAGCCCTAGACGAGCATGGGGTGGAGGTGCCAGTGGAACCAAAGTATTCAAGCGGGATCGCCATGTGAGTGTCCTTGATGCGTCACGTTTGGTTCACAGACAATCGACACTGACGTGCTGCGCAGACGTCCACTTCCGTTCAAGTATAGGATCGTCCCGAGGTATGAGGAAATGGACGCCGAGAGATTGGCGCAGCTGATCGCTGCCGGCAACATTGGTTGACGAGAACTTGTGGTATTTTGGTAAAATGTTCAAGGAGCGTGGGCAAGGACCCAGGATATTCAGTCACCCTGTAACCCACTTCCTAGTGCGTTGGATGATACAATCGTCACAGTTACTGTATCGACGGCCCCGCGCTACGTCCGTTGACCACTAGTGAAAGACCCGTAGATACACGAGAAGAGCGTGATAGTGCCGTACCTAGCGAAAGACCAACTGGTATACCAAGGGGGCGACGACTATCTGGGTATGTACACCCTCGAGACTCCAAGCTCCAACCATCAACGTCCATAAGGCGACGACAACTTGCCGAACACGTCTCGCTTCAGCTCCAACCCTCCTTCCAACACAACATCCACGACATCCTCCTCCTCCACATCCGTATCGATCCACGCATCTCCCTCCATCGTACTTTCCTCCAACCGACCGACCCCACCCAACGCCAATGGCATCAACGGTCGACGCAGCTGATCCCGTGATTCCTCCCCCTTGACATGTGCAGAAGACACGGCCGACGAGACGCTGAACACGTCCTCCAGCGACCCCTCCTCATGCACGTGCTCGTTCTCCAGCTCCTTTTGCGACCTCGAGCGTTTCCCCCCACTCCCGTGCCGCTCACGCAACACTTTGATCTCGTGCAGATGGGCCGTTCGTGCCCACCGTTTCGCAGAACGGCCGTGCGGATAGCTGGACGTAGACGATGAGTGAGACCGTGAGATGGGTTCGGCCCTTGGAAGCGTATGTGGCTCGATCAACAGGAGCGGACGGGTTTTCGTAGGTGTACGAAATGTGGACGACGTGCGGGTACGCTTGTGCCAAGACGCTGTCGACGAGGCAGTCGATTTAGTGGTACCCACTACGTGCTGCTGAATGTGAGCGTGTGACTGGTACTTCGGGTCTGGACTACCCGCCCGCGTCGATCCTGGGAATGGCAAACGATGGTCCGTGGCTTGTGATTGGCGTCATATTAGTGAAACGCAGCTCAAATGGTATGGTACTCACCCTTCTCAGCCTTCACAATTTGTTCAGCTGGACTGCGACTTCGCCTTCTGAGCGAGTTCCAGGCATCCATACTCCCAAAGCTGAGGTTGCGAACACCCCATTCACGTGCTGAGTGATGCACAGTCGAGGGAGGGTGCTGTGCAGTTGGAGCACCACGGGTGAGACCGATAAATAGAAGAACAGCGAGCAGCAGACACAGCTGTGCAATCCCGAGCCGCTTCTCAAGCACAACCTGCACTGCTTCAGTGAAACTTCGCTCACCAACAACATAGCACTCACCTCATCTGTGAGGTAGTTGACGCGAGAAAGTAGCTCGCCATGTTCAAATTCCAATCGCAGCCTTTGTCGTTCCCATTCGTAAACAGTACGTTGGTACATTTGTGCCTGCATTCGGCTCTGGGTGAAACGCGTCGAATCAACGTGTTGATGTGTCGTCGGAAGCAAATCACTTACGACACTCTCAAGTCTCCCGACTTCTTCGTTGAGCTTTCTCAGCACCTCTCGCACACCGGTGGTTTGCTCCTCCACATACTTCGCATATAATGTATGATTTGCTTCGAGAGTGGTCAAACGATTCATTATCGTCCGATAAATGGACTCTCCGCTCCAGTGCTGGGAAGAGGAAATATGGGGAGGTTGCTGAACTAATGGTGGCATCGGATAATTGCTTGGTTGCGATGAAAGCGTAGTGAATGAGTGTATGTCTGTGTCATGTGAGTGGAGATGGTGTTCGACCGCGGACGGGGTGGGCGAAGCAATAGGCTCAAGCGAAGACAGGGGTAAGAGCGACGAGATTGCCTCCGTTACCGAATGTATTCCCGTGGATTGCACTGTTAATGTTTGTTGATCCTCGCTTCTACTGGTCGATATCGACGTTCCCTCGCCAAGTGAAGTAAAGGATCTTCGAGGCTGAGCGTGCGCGGATGAGGAAGATACCCCCTCGATGAGCGAATCTGTAGCCTCGAGCAGTGGTGGCGACGATGTGGCATTCGAACGGATTTTAGCCGGCACAAGTTGGGTCGTGGAGACGTTCGTGTCGCTGTTGGATGCCACATTGCGGTCCGTGGCGTCGTTCGACTCAGAGTGTTCTACAATTGACGAGCGTTGCACCGCAGAATCTCTGAGTCGCGTGTGACTCTCAGCTTGCCACATGTCCCATTTCCATTCTTCAAGATGTGTGAGTCCATATACACGGAGTAAAGAGATGGGGCAGTAATATTCTTGCCCATAGTGCGAGTGAAAGTCGATTCGAATGTACCGGTAGAAATCGCGCAACGATGTCGGTGGATGGAAAGACTAGCTGGGTCGTTAGACCGAGCTCAAGGGCGATTTTCCAAGCCTCACCTGGACGCCCCTGACATTTTTTGCACGATAACTCCCAGCAGGGGTCCACCCCTCGTCGGTGCCAGTGTACGTTTTGGCGACGCTGACAGAGAAATCCTTGAAGACGCCACTGAAGAATTCAAAGTTGGCCAATTGCACGGTGTCGATCCTGATGTCGTCGCATAGTTCGACCACTACGAACTGTGTATCCGCACTACACGGCGAAAGCATGTACCTATCCTTGGTAGACGCAAGGATCGACGAGGGTGACTTGGCAGACTTGTGGGACATGTGTACACGTGCGGAACAGTCCATGTTGGCATAATTGAACCTATCGACGATAGGTACGCGGAAGTGTGGTGGGAGGTTGTCGTCACTTGAAGGATTTGACAGGTCGGGAGATAATGGGGCGTCGACAGGTGGGAAGTCAGTGCTCTGTACGTTGAATTTGATGGGAACATCGCTGTCGGCGGTCTCCAACTTGAGTTTCGCAGAGTTGGTTTGGGATCCAGTGTTGTAGTGTTTCGACTTCCAGTCTTCAAATGAGAGAAGGACGTCTTCGGGTCCTTCTGGAGGGTCAACGGTTTGTAATGACTTCAAACAGCATAAAGGTAGCTCTGGCTGCCGAGTCCTGTGTACAACGACGATTGAGCGAAAAGGGTCGTTGGTGGACGTTGGTAGCAAGGAGCTAGCTGTGACGAGTAATACGGGCAGAGCGGCGAGATTAATCAAGGACAATGCCAGCAACGTTCTGGGCAACAATCGAAAAGAATTCATGTGGCCTACGTGGCAGTCAAAAGGAAAGACATTATTGGTTGATTGCTAATCGAAATCATGGAACAAAGTAAACGCTCAAAATTCTGGTCAGACATTCGAATGGAGGTATGCAAGTACTTGGAAAGAGTCAAAGGATCACTCTTGCTCGCATAAAAGCTCATAGCGTCATACAATGACGCTCTCTGGATAGCAAGTGTAATTGTCACGATGTAGTAGAATGACAAGAAACGGTCTAATCATGGCGATCTACATCATTGGAGTGAGCGCAGCCACTTCAGCACTAGGTGAAAACCCGTCAATTATTGGCAACACTTGTCTCGTTTGACATGACTTACTCCGACAACTTCACCAGCCCTCGTGTGCATGATCAAAGCTACAATGAGGCCTAAAATATTCGATCAACACGATAGAAGCCGAATAATTGCCGGAACATACCATAAAGCCCCAAGACTTCGGCGAAGATAAGAATTAGAACCTACGCGACACGTCAGCACACGGCGAAAAGTGAACGATACGGAGACCCACCATTCCGACGAACAGTCGTGGTTGCTGTGCGGTACCTCTTACACCTGCATCTCCAACAATACCAATAGCAAAGCCTGCCGCGAGACCAGCGAGGCCGACGGAAAGACCAGCACCGAGATCAATGAAGCTGGATGCAAGCGACATGGAGGAGGAGACTGAAACACACAATTCAACCAACATGACGGGATAGTGAGGAACTAAACACACGCGAGCTTGAGATGAGGACCGAAACAACCAAGCCATAGATCTGTAATATCGTCATGATTGTTCAAAGAACAGAAAAAGGGGGAACGAACCGCAATAATACCAGCCATGATAACTGGGATGACACATCTCATAACAAGATCAGGTCGAAGGACCCCCATGGCAGAGATACCGACACCAGACTTCGCAGTGCCATAACTTTGAGCTGGTTAGATGGGGGTGAAAGCGTTTACAACAAACGTATACGAACCTGGCCCCAATGCCTAGACAAACATGCGATAAAAGAATGGATAATGAATCAACTTGTTGTTATTCGGGGTGTCTTACAAGTGAACACGATTGCAGAAGTGCATCCCTGTGGACCGATTCATCCTCGGCTCCCACATAGGCTGTTTGTTACTCACCATGGCACCAAAGAAGGGAGCGTATACAGGGCAAAGATCAGACATTTCTGTGTAGCTGAAGGGGGGTTGTTGCTCGTCGTTGTACAAAGTCAACTTTGAATGACTACGGACTCCGGGAGACCATTTACTGCGGATGTTGCCGAGCTGAGATTCAATTGTCGCGACATGCTTGACTCATTAAATTCAGCTTGGTATGTACTGTCATGTGAACACATCTACAAGACTCGCATTCCACACCGGACGATTCACATTCGCTACCCCAATGTTTGACTGGACGGCTACAACCTCTTTAGCACTTGCATACTTCGTGCTGCTGTATCTTGGCCAGACAACGAGCTCTCGAATGCGATCTCCTTATCCATTACCTACCGGACCTCCCGGTTCACCATGGTTCGGATGTTTTGATGAGGATCCCTTGATAAGAACATGAAACAAGCCCAATTCAGTCCTGATGACATTCTTTCTCATGATGGTGGTGAACCCGGAAGCCCAGGAAAAGGCACAAGCGCAATGTGACAGGATGGTTGGCCGAAACAGATTGTCGAACATGGGTGATCGGCCTCTGATGCCCTTGTAGATGCCGTCTTTCGAGAAACGCTCAGATTCGATCCTGTTGGTCCTCCCCGTGAGTGTCTCGTAAGCACGAACTACTCTTCCGCTCAACCATACGCAGGGGTACCTCATGCTGCTGTGGACGATGACGTGTATGGTGGATTTCATATCCCAAAGGGTACATAATAAAGTACAATTACCTATTCCGATGTACGCCTGCTGACACCAACTTTCAGGTGCGATCCTCCTCATGAATCTTTGGTTCGTGTGGCTGCATTTCTGGTAACAATCCGAGATCTTTGATGGCCTGCCTTCTTTTATGTCATTGGCACACGATGAAACTAAGTACCCTAACCCACATGATTTCATTCCCGAACGGTTTCTCAACAACGACAGGTTGCTGAAACCCAATGACACGGACCACCTTGCATACGGATTCATACAGATTAATACATGTATAATAAACTTGTTGAACTAATGTTGGCTCAATAGTAGACAGAAAGAAGTGTGCCTGCCTCTGTTCATGGCAGCATCAGTTACGTTGGTGGCCCCGCAGTGCCGGTTGGTAATCAGCAAGGATTCTTCGCTGCGTAGGATTGGTAACACCAGTAAACTTGCGGGTCTGTGTCCTTGTGCGTAAGCCGCTTGTTTATATTGGACAACTATTTTCTTGATGTTTCGTCAGGGATGAATCAATGATTTGAGCGGGCAATCATGTCTACTTAGTGGCCTTCACTGCCATTGACGGCAATGAAGCCATCTCCGAACCGCTTGAGAGCCTCTGGAAATTGCCCGATCTATCGATATGCAAACCACTGCAATGCATTGCATGCACAGACATCCGCTTCCGTTCAGCTGCAGGATTTGAGGGGATGGATGGTGAGAAAAAGTTGGAACAGTTGATCACTGGTACTGCAGTTGATCGTTTTGAGCACCCAACGATCATGTCTCGTGACAGGTAATAGTTGAAGTACTCACAAACACCATTTAGCTCCCGCGCCTAGCCATTGCGACTTCCGCATCCCTGCTGCCGGATGGAATGACCAGAACCAATCAAGGGCCGTTGTCATTCTCGGACCAATGATTCAGATGACATATGATCATGATGGTAACGCTGGTATCTGTACAGCACTCTGACAGGTTCGCTAAGACCTCCATGGCGGTGCTTTGCCTCACTGATTTGGTACATACTTAACTGGGCGATGTTCGAGTCAATTCGACAGTCCGCTATGTTCCCAAACCTCTACCTGATGCACAATTGGATGGCTGCGGGAACCTTGGCATTTGGATGCTTGGTGATCCTGAATCTTGGACGAGTGCTCAGTCGTCGTCGCTCTTTCCCGTTGCCCCCAGGACCTCCTGGTTTGCCATGGATTGGAAACATTATCGGTGTCGACAATGATGCTCCATGGTTAACGTATGCAGAGTGGGCAAGAACATATGGTAAGCCGCAATATTCAGTACCCTCAGTGCTGTCTGATTATCTTATTCCAAATCCACACAGGTGATATAGTTTATTCTCGGCTGTTAGGAAAAGATATCATCATCATCAATTCAGAGAAGATTGCCAAGGAGCTATTCGAGAGGCGTTCCAAGAATTATTCAGACCGTCCAAACTTTATTGTCAATGAATTGTCGGGTATTCGATTATTTTCACGTTGATGATCTCAATCCTGGCTTTTCCAGGTGTGGGGTGCAATTCAATACGGTTTTCAAGCCCTACGGCGATCAATGGCGACTCCACAGGCGCTTTTTTCATCAAACATTTAGGCTAAATGCTGTGCACAGATTTCGGCCCCGTCTACACAATGCTACATGTCGTTTGCTCCGGCGGTTGTTTGAAACACCTGAAAAGCTTGATGAACACATCTTCCAGTAAGTTCGAGAGATAGTCACAATGCACCATAGGCACGGCTCATCCTTCCATCGAGATACACGACATCCGTTATTCTGAACAGTATGTATGACTATGATCCAGCCTCTCCCAAGGATGATATCATTGACATGCTTGCAAAAATGTTGACAATTGTTCTCCCTGTACTTCGTCCTGACGTCGCTGTTATTATAGGTGCCTTTCCGTGGCGTGAGTCGGTCAAATACCCTGATGAGTGTTCCATTGAGAAAACCATGTTTCCAGTGCTTTATCTCCCGTCATGGTTTCCCGGGATGGCATTCAAGAGGCAAATGACATTGGCAAGCTCATATTCGAAGGAGTGCCTCGAACGGCCATTTGAGTACTCTCTTCAAAAAGTGAGAATTGTCATTTTTGTTGTTTGTCTCCCCCCGTACATTGAACTTTTACATGTCCCAGAGCGGTAGTCCCAGTCCATGCATGGTACACGATTCATTGGGACGCCTGCAAGAAAAAGGAATTTCACCAGAATGCATAGAAGGACTCAAAGATGCATCTGGGACGTCGTTTATGGGTAGGCTGGTCAAACACACTGCAAGATCCTGTTCTGATGTCCCTGTTGGTCAGCTGCATCTGAGACTGTACGTGGTAGAACATTCTGATAGTGGTTTCCTTTGATAAGGACATGAAACAAGTCCAATTCGGTCCTGCTGTCTTTCATTCTTATGATGGTGGTAAACCCAGAAGTTCAGGAAAAAGCACAAGTGCAAATTGATAGGGTGGTTGGCCGAGACAGATTGCCAAACATGGATGATCGACCTCTGCTGCCTTTCATCGACGCCATTTTCCGGGAAACACTCAGATATAATACAGTTGGTCCTCTCTGTGGGTGTTTGTTTTCGTGAGCACAAATTGCTCATCTACTTACACAATGCAGCGGTTCCCCATGCAACCATGGATGATGACCTGTATGCCGGATACCACATTCCAAAGGGTACTTGATCGACGACATATAGTATCATCTATTGACATTGACATGTTTTAGGTGCTATCCTCTTGGCGAACCTTTGGTTCGTGTTCCTGCATTCCTTGGTAAAATCCCTTCAATTTCTTTTGTTTAGGTCGATGGCACACGATGAAACCAGGTACCCCAATCCACACAAGTTCATTCCTGAACGGTTTTTCAACGAGGACGGGTCATTGAAACCCAATGACACGGAACACATTGCATTTGGATTTGGTCGGCGCATTTGTGCTGGAAGACATTTTGCAGACTCGTCCATCTGGGTAGTGATTGCCAGGGTGTTGGCTGTATTCAGGATCCTGAGTCCCCTTGACAGGAATGGGGCAGAGATGTTGGTGGAACCAAAGTTTTCAAATGGGATTGCAGTGTGAGTTTTTCTGATTAATTGTTCCATACGGGTAGAGGGTGCATGGCTAAATCTCCTTCTCCACTGAATGCAAATCCGGATCCACTGTACAGACATCCGCTTCCGTTTAGGTGCAGGATTGTTCCTAGATTTCAGGGGGTGGATTACAAAAGATTGGAACAGCTGATTGCGGTAAGCACCCCTTGATATGGGCCTTAAACGGCATGAGAAATCTGTGTTGTCGCATTTCATATGGACGTTGACCCTGGTGAGGCATTTCTGTCAAGTTTTGCAAGCATACTACCCAGGGCATTGATGAGTTTATTTATTTAACGCGCTTGTCTTGTTTATATCCGCTAAGCTACTAGTACACACTGCAATATTGTACAATTCGTGGTTAAGTGGCATAGCGCGTAACTTTAGAACCTGAAAGTCAGAGTTCCCATAGCACACATGGGCCTCGAGGAATGGGAATTCAACCCACAAGGATGCAACAGAGGATCCAGGGGGATAACGATCATCGCGTCCGAGCAAGCATAAGCATGTTGTTATCACCTCGCCGTGGGCGTGTACATGCTTGACTGTCGAAATCGATCTATCCGTGGGTTGTGGCTGATTTCACAAAAAAGCCTTGCCATCGTGCTGGAGGATTGTAATCATCAGTACTTACGGTGATCGTGATTTCATCAAGCCTCGCCAGGTTGGCAGTGAGTCTGTCACCTGATTCATTTCTGATTGTTTGGTATTGAAACCTCCGTTAATACATCTTTTCCCACTAGTGTCCAACTATCATGACTCTGACAGCTAAAGGTTTTGCTGATGGAGAGAGTGATGACAGAAGTTACAGAACTGCATCCCGTGGGCCGAAAGAACGTATTTTTACGTCACGACCGCCAATGACTGTCGCGTCCGTCCGTTGGTCGCTAACAAAAGGCCATGAACACTCAATGAAAACGCAGACAATACCGTACCTAGCAAATGACCAGCTCAACGCTGAGGAAGAAAGGATACAAGAACGTGAACCGTGACGTTGACTAATCAAGACGACGCGGAAACGCACAAACTTTGAACGCACGGACCAGATAAACTCTGACATTTTTGACAAGCTGTGTCATGATATGAAGAACGGTCCGCGCGGCGTGGTATCCATCAATAATCCCCCGCCGTCACCGGTCACCCCTGTCTGTCGTGTCCAATTGCTTAAGCACAGCTCTGTCCCTCCCCGCGAAACCACAATCAGCAGCTTGTGCCTAGGTGCTCAACGAAGAGAATATTAGAGATTAGAGGTGTGTCCTGTTTGAATCAGACTTGCTCCTTCTTGCTTTCATAGTCTTGCGAACTGGCCATAAATACAACGTAATGGCAGCGAAAGGACCCACTAAATGAGGTGCTGATACTATATCATACTATACTGCATGGACTCGCTCCGCGTAACCCTGCTCGGGTTCGCTGCTAACCGATTGTAGCCGAAGACAGCGGAACCCTGAAATTGAAACAAACTTGGAGTCGCGCCCTGGTGGATTTGACGTGCGGTATAAATGGTAGAGTGCCACCGTACTAACTCAACGCGTTTGACGGTCTGCTATTCTCGCAATGCATGATTGGACGACAACGGGTTTCCTGGGGATTGGGTGCCTAGTGATCATGTATCTTGGACGACAAGCCCTCAGGAATCGAAGTCCTTACCCATTGCCCCCCGGCCCTCCCGGCCTACCATGGGTTGGGAACGTCTTTGGTGTTAACACAGACGCTCCATGGTTGACATATGCCAATTGGGCTA